>JADRCD010219519.1:0-18738 GCA_019843815.1 Montemys delectorum
GACAAGTCACTGTGATAAAGAGACTTCTATTCTTGCTGTTATTGGTTGGTAATTCTAGGGGATGAGCCATCATGACTACTGAATTACAAGGCCCACGATATACACAGAGCTTTTGCAAAGGTGCCACAATATTCTCTGATATGTTATAAACTGAAGTACAGAACAATGTGGACGAGTGAGTTTCAGGGTGGAGGAGAGAGAAAGGATGAAAATGCTCTAGAACCACACGTGGCAAAGGTTGCACTCCACTAAAGTCTACTTTTAGAAGTACTGGAATGGTATGCAAATTTACACCATAATAAGGGGGAGAGAGAGAGACAGAGAAAGAGAGACAGACACATACACAGAGTGGGGAAAGCAAAATTATTTCTGGGAATATCGTTCTTTGGAACTTTTCCTAAAAATACAGTATACATAATCAATTTATTTTAACAATTTCCCACTCTTCCTTTCATATACAAGATAACAATAGCCTAAATTGTCATGAGCTATTTCTGGTCAGAAGCTGGGAAATACTAAGAGTGTGACAGTACCTCTTAACTATCACCTGCTGGTTAGTGCTCTGCTGGCCTAGATCATTGAAAATGCTCTGTCCTCACTTGTGGTCACTGGAAACCACCTCTCTCCCTAACCCTGCAGAATTAAACTTTCACTGAAGATTTATTAGATAAGTGCTTTCATTTTTTGATTAGTTAAAAGGCAAGAAGGTTTAGGGTTTTACAGTAAGTTAAATAAAAATGCCATGATGATAAACTCCGAATTAACTGCCTAATAACCCAATGAAGGCAAACAAAACCCACGAGTCATGGCTGTCCACCTGTCTGGATGTGTCCACCTCTGGCACTTCCAGGAAGAGCAGAGTGGAACCACAGAGGTCTGCGTGCCCAGGAGCAGATGGGCAGCGGGCTTCACAGGCTTCGCATTCCAGATGGACCTGCGGAACTTCCTAGTGATTCCTCTTGGGCTTGGAAGTAGAATCTTTTAGTTACTCTGATTTTAAGTAAAAAACCAGTAGCTCATAAACTGGCACAAGCCATTATACAAACTATTAGGGATGAGTTGAAAAGAGTAAATAAACATTACTTTCAAAACTCTGTACCTGTAATCCGTGAGTCAGTCAGTCTGTCCATCCATCCAAGTATTTCCAACAACCCAAGCACCTCTTTCTATTTTTACACTCTTTACTAGCCATGCAGATTCATTATGATTTAGATTCATCTGTTTTTCTGTCTGTCTGCCTGTCTGTCTATCTATCATCTATCCTTCCTTCCTTCCATCCATCCATCCATCCATCCATCCATCCATCCAAGTATTTCCAACAACCCAAGCCCCTCTTTCTGTATATGTTTACCGTCTTTACTAACTGTAGATTCATTACTAATTAGATCCACTTCTCCAAAATCAACGGACAGTATAAATGAATGAGCAAAAGACAAGGCAAGCAAAGACACTATGAATGCCCCATCTTAAATACACACAGAACCACATGCCCTTAGGACACCCAGAAGCAACTCGGTTACCATGTTGTAATTAAACCTGAGAGGCCATTGGAGCCTGCCTCAGGCCAGCACAGCATGCTTGTTTCAGATAGCACAAGGGGTGGGTACCGAGGGAACAGCATCTTACAGGACTACCCAGGAGACAGGGCAGTCTCACTCCCGTTCACTGGTACCATCTTGTAAAGCTGCACATTGATCCCAGAGAGAAAGCTAAAAGGCCCGAAGCACAGCCTTCCCTGTGCAGAGAAGACAGATGTCCCACAGGCAGGGGGCTGGACTGTCAATCTCCACCCTGTGGAGGGAGGGCTAGCAATGAAAGGCAGGCCTCTTCTTAAGAGGAGGCATCAGCTAGCAGAAACTGCAAAGACTTTACAGACACCTGAAGATGTGGCTGCTAACAACCCCAGGAATGTGCCGCCGGGAAGGAAAGGAGCTGGAGGATGGGAGTCTTTCCTCGAAGATGAGGGAACGAAGAGCAAGACACAGAGGTTGAAAACCCCTGAGTGTGTATTTGTGGTCACACTCCCAACTGCTGACACTGAGGTGTTTAACAAGCAGCTGTTCCATAATGGCTCAGGCAACGCAGCCAAATGTTTGCAGAGTGACAGACAGACGTAGTTTGATCAGCAGTGTTAGCTGGCTTATGATGTACACACTGCCTTAAAAATGCCTTGGGCATTAATTTTTCAAGAATAAAGGAGTTTTAAAGGTCTACTAAATGTCAATGCTTTTATAGGCTGTGGCAAGTAAGGGACTTTAATCAAACTCTGGTGTCAGAGCAGTCAAGTACAATAGGTTAGAAAGTCAGACTTTACCTGAAAGATAGGCGACTTTTTCTTTTAGAATTGGCAAAACATCCATAGCCTTCATTTCATCATTTTTCCGAAACCCTGAAAGACAGAGAGAAAAGCGTCACTGGGCTGCCTGACTGACGGGTAAGGCCAGACGTCAACTGTTGTCAGAGCCAATGAATCAATTAGGGGACGTGTCCTTGTGTGAACACACGGGACTTGACCCAACATTTTCTTCTATTTTAATGCTGAATAATAAATAGTCTTTATACTCCCCCATAATCAGTACCCCTAAAGACTCTCAGCCATGCTAGCCATGATAATTTGTCCCCGGAAGACACAATGCGTAATCAGTTCCAATCATTTGCCAAATCTTCATTTTAACCTTGTAGAATTTAGGTAACTGCCAGACAAGAGCTGCATCATTAGCAGCTTTTTCAAGTCTGCTAGTTGTAGCACAGCAAAGCCTCTAGGGGGAGCTCGATGCCTCCTCTTAGTCTTCCCAACCTGGTTAACAACAATCCTTGCCTGGCACAGAGGGGCTTATACCCCTCTGGCCAATGCTCCCTTCTGGCTCGCTCCTCCTAAGCTTTTTGGATTGTACCTGCAGATGAACATCAATGACTAACTTAATCTGTTGCTACTCCAATTATCTGAGGTGGCCAGGGTCACGGACTAAAAAAAACATAAAATCTTAGAAAGCCGTGTAACAATTTTATGAGAAATCAGAATGCAGCCTGCAACTTAGGACAAGCCAACATGTAAGCAGAATGAGCTGAAGCTCAAACATGCCCAGCCTGCCCACCAAGAGAGCACCCACCTAAGAACATGAGATAAAGATTTTCATGGGATAAGGCATTTTTCTCATGCTCATGCCTTAGAATACTGTCTTGGACTCTGACAGAGGTCACCATTCTAGGTCTAGATGCCCATTACCAGAAATGCATCTGCTAACATACCCTCAGAGCAACACAAGACAGCTCTCACAGGCCCTTTGCCAAATAGTACATGAAAAAGGTCTGAAATGTTATCTTGCTCACACAACTGGTAAAAGACGTTAGCCTAAATAAAGAGTATTAAAGAAGTGGACTTCTGGTACGCTTACTGGCCCCGTTCTGATATATCAATATACACACCAACTCTCACTGGGTGGGCACACTGCCACACACCTGTAATCCCAGCAACAAGGAGGCTGAAGCAGGAGGATCCCTAGGTCAAGGCACGAGAGTTCAATCAAAATCAGGGTGTGCACTTGGAGAAAGTGTGGTGTTGAGCTCACCACTCTTTATTCTGGCTACTAGAGAGGGCAGAGCCCAGTGTTAAGGCTGTGGTTCAACACGAACTAGGTTACGCTCTGGACTGCACTGTGGGAGGTGAAACAGAGAAGAGAGATCTGGGGGAAAGAATCCTCAGACTTAAGTATCAGCTTCAGTGGCCCAAGCTTCCAGCTTTTTCCTAAGCCTCGTATAAGAAAGACAAGTTCCATGTGGTCCTTCTGAAAAAGCAAGCATTTGAGCCAAGCAGGTGGCAACAGACATCTTTAATCCCAGCACTCCAGAGGCAGAGGCAGGCAGCAAGGACCAAAGCTCTGAGAGAACGTCCTGGCATGACTCAGTCAGGTATTGATAGAACTGAGCCAGAGCTCAGGGCTGGAGGTCACCAGGTCACTTCACTTTCTAGTGCACCAACTTTCTATGTGAACAACCATTGCTGTGTGCTGGCAAGCCACCAGACTGAGAGGCAGTTCTGATTTCTAGATGGCAGACACCCGAGCCAGAGGGATACAATTTCACCCCAGGTGCCTCCAGAAGTCTTGAATGAATTCAAGCTAGTCTCGACAGCTCCCCATCCATCACGGTAACTCAGTACCACTCGTGGGTAAAGATGGTGGTGCAGCTAATGCAGTAGTATCAGGCTGAAGACAGACAATGAGAGGGTTTATAAGCAGCCAGAGCTCTATGAGAATGGAGTGACCTGAAGCTATAGATCAAACCTAAAGGCTTCTGACAAGAGAAGCCCTTTTCTGCTGTTCAGGGTCTAGGCCAGACATGGTCTAACAAGCCAATGTTCACCCAGGTTCCTGTCCATGCCCTAGAGAATATTTATGAAAACAGAGTATGCAGTGTTTAAAAATAAATTTTCTTAGAAATTTAAAATAAACAGCTTTTTGCTATACCCCATGGGTTCTAGACTACACTCCAGAAAAGCCAGATGCCTAAGACTTTCTTGGCTTGTGAATCAAAAGGCTTTCAGTGCTGGACACAATGGCCTTCACCTGGAGGCCTTTCTTCTTTCTGGGGTCACAGGGAGGTTACCCAGCAGCACACACACTTGGAAGAGATACTTCTGAGGCTCCACACCATATCTCTGTCCCAGAGAGCAAGGAGGAGCAACAGCTTTACTTCTGTGACCAAGAGGGTCTGCGGATGGACAAGGGACTACACCGAGAAGTTGGCGAGATTAGAAGAGATTTGGGCGAAGGGTGGATGACAGGCACGGAAGGCAGTTGCCACGATTAGGAACATTTAGTTGTGCCCATTTACTGAACTTTTAAGTCACATAAAACCTACAATAAAGTGAGCAGAAGGGTAAAGAAGCCGGTGCAGACTTTCATGAAATGCTACTCCGGGACATGATGGTTCCCAGACAAGGACTGATTGACAAACAAGCACTACTTTTTGGGTCATACCTACAATGTGTCTGTTGAGGATGCTCATGTGAGGGCATCTGCAGTTAGGCCTTGGTTAGCAGAGAGATGACCGCATAAGGGGGGCTCTGTGAAGTTCTAGCTTCAAGTCCACTCTCCCCCTCCCTCCTTCCCCTTCTCTAAATGTGAATATTTAAATATCTTAATAGATTCATCTTAAGACAGCTCAACTCTGATGTTAAATAACACGGTGGATTCTGTTACATGTTTACAGTTGTATCTGACCAGGAGCAAGTCAGCCTGGGATAAAAATTCCTGAATCTCTCCTGCTTCACAAACTGCAAACCATGAGGCAAATGGATATTCTCCATCTTCCTCTCACTCAGGCAACTTGCTTTAGACAGAAGTAGGTGCAAGTACTCAAACCTCTGAGTACTGGGTGGAAATAAACAAGCAAACGAGCAGAGTCTGTCCCCACTGTCACTCGCCCAGTATCCCCTAGGACTTTCTATTTTCAGTCTGTAAAAGATCAGCTCTGAGTATTTAGCCTTCAATCATACCATGATTACAACTGTAAGAGGGAAAATTACCCTCTTTGCCCTGGGAGGAAAAGTCCCACAGTTGTCTCTAACAATGGGAAATCTTTTAGATGAATGGGGGGAGGGGGGGTGGATCTTCAAAAACCCAACAGCACAGTTTCTGTCCTCAGACCCTGTGTCAGGGCTGCAGTGCCACTCCAAGAGAACCATTCCCAGCTAGCCACAGTGCTCACTGATTCCTCACCACGTGGCCTTCCATTTTCAACATCAACCAACAAAAAGGAGCAGCAGCCCTCCATCTTGTTCGCTCCCAGGAGCAGAAGCACCATGGGATATCTCCAGGCTGTATGAGCACTTACTCAGCTCATTAGCCCAGCAGTGCTCTCCATGTAAGTGTGCACACAAATCTAAGATGAACCTAATCAACTGAGGTAAGAGTAAGTTTTTTGGTGCCGTTTTTCAGTGGTTAAGAGCATGGCCTACTCTTCCAGAGATCCTGAGTTCAGTTTCCAGCAATCACATGGGTGGCTGCCCTCTTCTGGTGTGTCTGAAGACAGCTGCAGTATACGCATACATACATAAAGTACATAGATTAAAAAAAAAAAGGAAGAGTATGTTTTTAAACTAAAACACCTTCTTTTGGTAATCCACTCAAGATCTCTAGCAGATTTTAATCATTTCAAATTTCATATAATTGTTCGCCAACTTAATTTTTTTTCTTTTACAAAAATGTGATATTTAAAAGTCCAATTATTCTTCCATAGACAGAGCTCGTGATAAAGTTGCACGTGTGCCTTGTTCTGAATTGTCTGCCAGTCGCCCACAAACTGCTTCCCAGCCATCTCCCAAGTCTCAGAGCCTGTCAGCGACCCCACCTTATATTTATTAAACCAGAAAATCGCCTGTGGGAAAGACTGAAGCAAAGCTTATGGAAGCACAGGTTATGCCACAAGTAAGACTAATAAACAAGGCAGTATTCTAAAGCAACCACAGCAAAAATGTTAAATAGTAAGCTGGTAGCTTCTCTTACTGACGAGCCTTGGTGGTAATTACCGAATTTTACTCATTAGGTAATTGGCAGAGCTCCTGAACACAAAGGGCAGGGTGATAAAACTCCACATCTGCGTGGTGGCCCCGCCCTCGCACTGCTGGCAGAGAGGGTGACGTCACCCTGTCTGAGCAAGCCGCTCCACTGCAGAGCCTGCAGGATGGTGCTCTAGTGCAGGGAAGCAGTGCTAGCACAGTGGGGGAGGGGACTGGGTAGCCCTGCAAACCTCTACATCAGTGTCACAGGAAGGAAGTGTTTTAATGAGTCGGAATCTTCTGTAAATGTATTTAATTAGGAAAGCATGTTAGAGAACAAAGGTTACATTTTCACCCTAATACTTACTAAGATATAAAAAAAAATGCAAACACAATCAACTGATGTTTATGTCATTTTTACAAAAATATATGACCCCAGATTGGATACAAAATGAATCACACTCATCAGATACATTCACAAACTACCACATGAAAATAAAGGACAAAATGGATTCTAAATTTTAGTAATAACTACTACTGCCTTAATAACCTGATTGGCTAATTCATCCGTCTTAGGAATGACAGCCTATAATAGTACACAGTTATAAAGAACTCAAGCTTTACTGACTCAAGGAAATGTCAACATATAGCTCTGGCTTTTAATTTCTTACCCACAAAATATACAGGACAAACTGAACTACCAAAAAGATGAAAAGCTTGATAGAGTATTACAAATGCTTTAAAATAAATGAAGAAATCTGTAGATTTTGTTGATGTTTTAACTATGCATTAATGGTACACCGGAAGTTAATTCATAATCTATAATAGGCCAGTTGTACAAAGTCATTATAGAAGGGGTTCCAACTTCTTCTAGTTTCATAAATTAAAAGGGAAATATGTCCAAGAGCGCCCTTAATCCTCTGATCCCCAGAACAACACAGGTACACAAAGAAAACTGTATTTCTCTAAGTAATGCAAAATAAAGCACAGGGACACCTGCACCCTGTCACTCTGTGCCTCTCTCTATCTCTGTTTGTCTGTCAGTCTGTCTGTCTGTCTGTCTGTCTGTCTGTCTGTCTCTGTGTGTGCTCATGTGCTATAAAGCCTGACAGCAGATGCCACCCTAATTACATATGTGCTCTCACTTTTGCGCACATGCACACATATGGTTCTGTAAAGTCAACTTGACCCACAGACTGCCTTGCAGAAGAGCCCAGGGAATTGAACTAGAGTGATAAGACATGATCCCTGAGCTATGTGAATGGATACCAGCCCAACCAAGATTGATTGCTAAAAGAAATCCTGGTCCATTATCACATCAAACATTTCATTCATTTAAATAGCCGTGCCTGGCTTCCCTTGCCTTCCACCCTCCCGTCTTCCATACCAGTGTTCCCAAAAGTGGTCTTGCTGTATCTACAGCCTCCCTAATCAGTGGCCAATGGTCCTTCTGACCCCACCACTGGCCTCTCCTACTGCTCTCCCTAACAGTTTGCCAGGATGCTCTTCTGTGGCTTCTTGATGCCTTCACATAAAACCTAGACTCCCTGACATGACATAATACTTCAGATGTGACATCTGCCTCCTCGCTTGCCAATACTTATTCTCTCCCCCAGGCAAAAATAACAGAATCACAACCACATGCTCAACTCCTGGCCCTCTGAACTCCTACACACACACCACTAGAACCCCACTCCTATCATTCCTGCTCCCAGGAACGTATGTGTACATTGCACACACTGGGACCCCGATGCTGGATTCATAACCCACTCTGCTACTGTAGTACCCAAGCCTTTGTTACAATCTGGAAATGATCTAATACTGGTCACAGGGTCACTGGGCACTGTATCCCACTGTACAGAGAGCACAGCAGAAAACTGGACAAAAGACAAACCTCAAACAGCCATTGAGCCCTAGGTAAACAACACCCTTTGCAGCTGGCAAATTTCAATGCCGGTCTACAAATGGGCTCCTGAGTAGAGTCCACAAAAAATCACAGAACTAACTGTATTCTGAAGCCAACCAGCTCACAAAGGCCAGGTAGTTAAAGTGACTCATTCTCTTGCTGTCTGAGGTACTTAATGACTAGTACATAACACTATGTTTACAATTCCTTCTCATATAGTTTAAGATAGGAAAAGGTTTTACCTTGGGGTTTTGCAACGTCGTTAAAACATTATTTCATGTCCTAACCACTATTGCCCTCACCTCTGATGAAGGAAGGGCAGACCATGCCAAGGGAGAAGACACGGGAGGAGGCTCATGTAGGCGCTTCCACAGCAAAGAGGGCTGCAGGGCCACGGGGAAGCAGGAAGTGTGCTGGCATCAGAGGCCTGCTTCTCCGCAGTTAGCAGGGTTCACCCAAAAACAGTGGCAAGGAAATGCTTTAGTCATGAGACTTTGTGACCAGCCTGGGCTTGAGGGAACGAAGCTACGTCAACTCCACACAACTCCAGACAGAACTTCTTTGTTTTACATGTCAGCACATACACACCCCAAGCCCCTGAGCCTCAGAGGGCTCAAGTGGGACAGCTGACAGAACGAATCCCCAGGTTTCTGCCATATGTTTTCTGCAACAGGAACAGAACACAACTTAAGCGTCTGTTGAGTGCCAGGTGTCGCAAAGAGGCTTGCTTCAGTCACGACTGCCTGCCTGTTAGTGACCATGACTAGGAAAGAGGAAAGAGAGAAGGAGAACCGAGGCGTCCGTCCGGGGCTGCAGATCCCACAGGACGAAGGCCTTAATCCTAGTGATGAGCCCAGATTTAGACTTAAGCTCCAAATCTTACTACATTATGCACTAGTAAATCTCATGGATTATTATAGCTGACCTCCACATCAGTGCCGCTGTCCCTACATTGGTTCCTGCCCACTTCTTTTGCTTGCTTATATTTTGAGACAGGGTCTCTCTGTGTAGGCCTGGCTGTCCTTGAACCACCAATGAGACATCTAACTTGGCTAACATGCAAATTCTCAATTCAGCCTCTGAGACCTGGGTTATGAATGGGGATTTCCTTCCTACAAGGCACTTTCCCCAGGCTTCAGGAGCCTAGCCTGTCTTGTCAGCCTTTTACTATACTATGCACAAAGGTTCCCCATTCCTGAGGAGATATACTACTTGTATTGGCTAGTTTTGTGTGTCAACTTGACACAGGCTGGAGTTATCACAGAGAAGGGAGTTTCAGTTGGGGAAATGGCTCCATGAGACCCAGCTGTGGGGCATTTTCTCAATTAGTGATCAAGGGGGGTAGGCCCCTTGTGGGTGGTGCCATCTCTGGGCTGGAAGTCTTGGGTTCTATAAGAGAGCAGGCTGAGCAAGCCAGGAGGAAGCAAGCCAGTAAGGAACATCCCTCCATGGCCTCTGCATCAGCTCCTGCTTCCTGACCTGTTTGAGTTCCAGTCCTGACTTCCTCTGGTGATCAACAGCCATGTAGAAGTAAGCTAAATTAACCCTTTCCTCCCCAACTTGCTTCATGGTCATGATGTTTGTGCAGGAATAGAAACCCTGATTAAGACACTACTCAAGGCTGAGAGTCTTAATAAGTAATCAATTAATCTGAGTGACCATGAGTTACATTTAAACAACACTTAGATCATTATCTTGTTTATATATAAACCAAAGTTTCTAAATATTCAGCAAAATTAGGATACTGTAGGTCTGCTACAAATACACTCCAGTAAGTCACAGACCCTTAAATGTGTCAATAAGGTAAAGACGTCATGGATTTAATTCCAACATGAAACTCACTAGAAAGATGTATCTTTAACAATATCCAAGAATGGGGCAGAACTTTGTAGTAGCCAGTTCCCTGACAGAGCCTCGAGCTTTTTGGTTCACTCGGCGCCCATGTTCAGACAGAAAATTTACACACACTGATCTGCTAAGCCCTGGGGATTCCCCAACCTGCACAGTCCCAGTTTGAAGACGCTTATCATCTAGTAGAAAACAAAACATGCACGAGAGCAGAAAACAGCCTTGACTGCACACCTAGGCGGGTCAATCTGACAGGTGCGCATCTGGACACGTGCTGCTGTTACTGATCTGATCTGATCTGTGATTAGCTGGACAAGCTCAACTGCCACCAGTTTCCACCAAAGCACTGTATCATCACCAAAGCTGGCATGAAAATAAACCCCAGACAACCAAGTCAAGACTCTGAACACAGAAGCCCAAGATGCAGCTGACATTGTCTTTCCATGCTTCAGCCACCCTTCTTGTCTTGACAGTTCTGTCCCTGCTTTCTTAGTGTGCGCTGCAGTTCATCTGTGCTGTGAGGGACCAATCACAACCAAGGCAGGCCATGCAGGTTAATTCCAGAGAATGTGGAATCGTGTAAGACACCTAGGGAGGACAGCTCATGCTTCGTAACTTGTTTGATTTTAGGTTGAATTCTAAACATGAAAGTCTGACATTTTCTTCCAGGTCCTTCTATGTGGTGGAAGACGTGACTGCTGAAGAAATATTAGCCCTGAAACAATCCTGCAGGCTAATGGCTTCCTGTCCAGGCAACAGGACCAGCCTAACTTTGCTCACGGGTAATGAACCTGTCCAGCTGCCTCAAGATTATAGCTTTATTCCAATGTGGGCGGCATACGGCCTTGAAAGCTAAAGCCATTAATTTACTCACACTTACTCAGGCCTGGTGCCCTGCCCTACGCCCATTTCAAAGCAGGGAAAATCACATCAGACAGGCCTGGGTGACTTACTTTCCTGCTGAATCCTAGTAAGAGGGTTAAAACACTACAAAGTATGGTGACTGAGGAAAGCCTGCTCACATTAACAAGAGAGAGAATACCATTCTCCTTCTCTACCCACCACCATCCCCTCATCTCCTGGTACTGTGTCACAGATACTCTTCCTACCCTCACTCAGAAAAGCAAGAAAGGGCTTTTATTTTTTTTAAAGATTTACTTATTATTTTATATAAGTACACCAGAAGAGGGCATCAGATCTCATTACAGATGGTTGTGAGCCACCATGTGGTTGCTGAGATTTGAACTCAGGACCTTCAGAAGAATAGTCAGTGCTCTTAAGTGCTGAGCCATTTCTCCAGCCCAAGGAAGGGCTTTTTAAAGACAGAATAAAATATGACCTTAAAGCCGGGCGGTGGTGGTGCACGCCTTTAATCCCAGCACTGGGAGACAGAGGCAGGCGGATTTCTGAGTTCGAGGCCAGCCTGGTCTACAGAGTGAGTTCCAGGACAGCAAGGGCTACACAGAGAAACACTGTCTCGAAAAACAAAAACAAAAACAAAACAAAACAAAAGACCAGTAAGTAAAAATGATCTAGTATCATTCATAGGGAAATAATTATGCATTTATGAGGTACACATGCCACCTGCATGGGTGTCCAAGTGTGTGTAGGTACACATATGTGCACACAAATGTGGGCCACAGGCTGATGTCCGCCACCTTCATTGCTGCCCTCTACTTATACAGTGAGGCAGGATCTCACACATGAACACATCACTCTCCTGGTTACCGTAACCTAGTTACCAGCCTGCCACTTACCACTAGTCCTTATGCTTAGGAGAAAGAGTTCATCCACTGATTTATCTCCCTAAACTGGAAAATAACTTTTGCATAAGAGTGGACCAAAGGTAGAATCACTGGCCTCCTCTTAGTATCATGAAGCAGCTCTACTGATCCAAAGGAAGATGCATGCTGGGTACAAAGGCCAGCAGTGTCTAAGATGGGAGAAGAGGAAGAATGCTACTCTAAGAATCCTCTGCTAGAGGATTCAGGTAAGCCTTGGGATATGACCATCCTGCCTGAAGTGCATCTCCTTCTTTGATTCTCTCTGGGGATGCTGAAACTCTGTAAATCAAAGCCAGGATAGGCTCTACACAAGCTAGCCCATGGTGCTCTGCTGCCATCTCACAGAGGGGCTACTGACTCTGCGCAGTTGTGGTAACCATTCTCACATGACAGAGTATGGCTAAGTTACCAAGAAGGAGCTCTAACAGTGGTATGTTTTCTTACTATTCCACCTGGACACTAGGGAAGGGCAGAGGCTCTGGTGGTTGTGGCCACTGACCCCTCATACTGGGGCCACACAGCCGGCTCTTCTCTCTTGTCATAGGTTTCTTTCAAGACACTGTTGGGGAGGGGGCAAAGAGAGAGAGTCAGACATTTGCAGCTCAGCAGGGCAGCATGCTGTATGGTGATGATTCTGTTTTCCTTGTCTCCTCTCCTAAACACTGTTACTTACAATGGAACATGTCACCATCAATATCTTTTCCACCCAAAGCATAAGGAATCCTTTTGCAAACTAAACTTAGTATGAATGAAAGAAGTGGGAATGCAGATGGGGCATTTAAGTGGGTGTGGCATGGCCACTCACTCACTCTCTAGCTCTCCACTTCTACAGCCCTAGCTAGACCTCAGCAGCTCCCTGCTCCAGGCCCTGAAATACAGAGGTTATAAGCTACTGACTAAAGAACACAAGGGAGGGAGGGAGTGTCAAGTAGGATCCCTATGCAGTGGTAGGCAGAGATGAGTAGCGCGCTGAAGTGCTGAAGTTTTAAATGGACCTCAAAGCAACACCATAGTTCAGAGTTAAAGTCTACTCCAAGGCAGGGCTCAGGAATGAAGTTGTCTGGGTCAGCTGCCTGCCTCCCTGGAGTGACACTGGCAGAGGCTAAGTTTCCCATGCCTTCCGTGTGAAATGGGGAGCCTGAGATGGCTTCACCTCTCACCAGGCTGGGTCTAATGACAGATTAATTAATTAATTAATTAATTAACTAACTAATTAATTAAAAGGTATGACCAAGATAGGATGGAAAGAAAAGGCATCTCAACCTGTGGATCAAGACCTCTTAGGGGTTGAATGACCCTTTCACAGGTATCTCGACATCTCCTACACCTTAGATATCCTGCATATCAGATATTACGACTCATAACAGTAGCAAAATTACAGTTATAAAGTAGCAATGAAAATAATTTTGTGGTTTGGGGTCACCACAACATGAGCAACTCTATTATAGGGTTGCAGCATGAGAAAGGTTGAGAACCGCTGTACGGTTTCTAACTCTACAGTCTGGTTGAGGCTTCTTGACAACTCTGAGTAAAGAATTCTAGCCAAATTAACAAATCTGCTGTAAATTTGCCAATACAGAGCTACTATTACAGAGACATGTTATCTTAACTCCTTCCCCACCTATAAATCTGCAGTTTTCTGGGAATCTCATAAACAAAACTATAAACTTCATTTGCAGAAAGGAAGAGCCTCATTAACATATTGTTTAACCCCTGTGACCTACAGTTTTATCAGCCTGTAAACCTACCGAACAACCTTACAAAGTATCTTACAGCCTTATTTACCAAAAACTAAAAAGAAAAAAGATCAAAGTTCTTAGCAACCTCTTGAGGTGTAACTTCTAAAGTCAACAAATGGCTACTCTTGAGAGGATTACATGCAACTGTCTTGTGAAGCACACATACACTTAGCGGTACTTTCCTTCCTCAAAGACCACACACACACCAGCACATACATACACACAGCACGAAATGCTCATGCTTATTAACCTATATCAAAACCTCTTTATCTAATAAAAAAATTAATTAATTAATTAATTAATTAATTTTAAAAAACCTCTTACAAATCTCAAGTCTGCTTCACACTGATGGGCCCCAAATTTTTTTTTTTTTTTTTTTTTTTTTTGTGACCTCAACAAGGTCTCTGAAAACAACTTCTCCAGGGCTCCTACTCCCAAGACTGCAACTCTCAGGTCCACTCGGGCTCCTCCATCAGCAGCATATCTGAGGAAGGGCTCACTCTTGGATGTCAGTGCTGCTTTAAGGAGCTGGTTTGAGGAACCTTCTGTTCATTCACCTGAGATTAGTTTTCTAGAAGGCAAGGGATCATTACTTACAAAGGAAAAACAAGGTCTGAGACAAGTCACTGTTGAAGGCCACCCATTCCCCAAGAAAGATGCATTTTAGAAATCGACACAGTCCTGGTACATTAATCTTGGACATTCCCTTGTGAGACTGACTACAAATAACCTAACAACGCATGAGGCAATCCCAACAGAAGAACCCCTCCGAGTTCTCCTTGGAAGCATCCTTCCCCACCCATCCCAACTGCACCAGGGCATCCTTGGGTTCCTGCATTTTTCCATGGCAGAACATGACAGATACAACTGGAAATAAAAGGTGAACCTAAATCGGCACCTGTCTCTGATCTCTCTTCATCTGCCTCTCACAAGAGCTTATGAATTAGTGTCAGGAACTCCAATCCTCCTTGAAGATGGTGGGGTGTCCATCACCAAGAAAGCTTTGGCATTTGAAGCTTTTATCTGGCTGTGACCTCCAGGAAGCAGGGAAGCCTCGCTAGGGCTCGTTTGACTCAGCTTCCCTTTGGGCTCCATTTTTAATAGATAATCAAACAGAAGCAAGCTCTTCCTTATCCTTGGCTTCACTCTGCTGAGCAAATCTAACGATTCCCTTGGTACACTTGGCTTCCACGTCATGCCCTTGGCCCACTCTACAGACAGGACTCATCAGAAAAAAAAATTCCTTAAAGTGATGAGAAAACACACTAAGTTCTTCTTGAAAGTCAGACCAGGAGGTTTCCTGGAAGCTGGTGGCATGACATCAGTCAACTCTGCCACTAAAACACTGTGCAACCTTCCAAACCTTAAAACTGGAAGCACAGGGGTTGCTATTTTATATAGTGAATGAATGCTCCGAGCCATGGTGCTCTGATTACTTGATTACTTAACAGTAAAACACAAGGGCATTCGAGTCAATCATTGTAAGTCTTCTAGTCCACCAAGATGGACCCCTGCCATGTAGGAACACCTGAGTGACGCTCATACGTGAAGACATACGTGTATGTATGTGTCACGTGCACAGTCTGCAGCCCCACCTTGTTTAAGACCGCTAGTCCTGCCAATACCTCAGAGGCTCCCACCTGGCCACTGGCTCTAACAAAGCCTAGACTGACTTTTAGGATAAATGCTCATCTGTGCTTTGCTCTGTGGCTCCCTTTCTTTTGCCTGCCTTTGGTCTTCACATGTGTGCAGTCATAGTGTGTCCATTCACCTGCGGCTCGCCTTGACCAACCCGAGTGCTGAGCTTCATCCCGTGTGACATCACTGTAGTCCAGCACCTGTTCAGGAACTTCACTGCAAACTGAGATGTCACCGAAGCCTGTTATTATATACACACTGCAGTGAAGAGCCCTGGTTGTCTATCTGGAGCTCGTCACCAGAACACTTCTTACAAAAAGTGAAATCCATGTCCCTATTCTCAAGTTCCTCTCTACTTCTTCTCTAAAGTTTGTTTCATTTGTAAGAGAAGTCATTTTCCATGGATGTAACTATTTCTTGCCCTTCACTAAAATAACTTTTTTAAAAGAAACAGAAAGAAAGCGAGCAGGTTAATGCCCAATAAATTGATCTGAAATCTCTTGTAGATTCTAAGCTCTACATTGGGTTTTTGTATTTGATCATCCCCATTGGACTGAAAGAACCAGATATCCCAGATGTTTCTCTTTCTACTTGTATCCTGACTGAATTCCCTTAGTGTTTCCACCTATTTCAGATCTTTAACAGTAACTGCCAAAAACGAACTGTTGGGGATCTGCATGAGGTAATGCCGGACTTCCAACAGCCGTGGACTTTCCAAGCTGTTGGGGAAAGCATGTTGTTTCTCAATTTCAGGAATAAATTTCCTCAGATTAATAATGCTATAAATGGGTATTATGGTCCCAGGGAGCTCATAAATTCCTATTTAATGCACAATAACTACTGGTTTGAGTTTGAACAGAGACAGGAGAGCAAGCTAGAAACCTTCTGCCCTTCTCCAGTAGGAACAGCCTTCTGCACCCTCCCACTCTCTGAGTATTCTTCTATCACAGGAGCCCCACCTGCTACTCTGCTGGAGGCCTCATATCCTGCTACCCAATGAAGACTTCTTTATACACCCCCCAATAGTCTTAAGGATCCCGAGCTGATCTATATTGGGCTCGAGCTATTAACCTCCGTTCTACCCATAATTCATGGATGTTTATCATATTAGAAATTCTATCTGAGGAATTTTTAAAATACCTATGTTGAAGCTGAAGAGATGACTTAACTATTAAAAGCAGAGGACCCAAATCTGGTTCCCAGGACTGTCTGTGACACCAACTCTAAGGAATCCAATGCCTTCTTCTGATCTCCACAGGCACTGCACGTACACAGCAAACACACATGAGAATACGCAATTAAAACTGAAATCTCAGAATAAATTCTTCAAACACAATAAGTTCAAATCTTATTAACATAAGCATTTTGAATAAAAATATTAGTTGTCAGCTGGGCAGTGGTGGCGCACGCCTTTAATCCCAGCACTTGGGAGGCAGAAGCAGGCGGATTTCTGAGTTCGAGGCCAGCCTGGTCTACAGAGTGAGTTCCAGGACAGCCAGGGCTATGCAGAGAAACTCTGTCTACGGACAAGCACCATATATAACAGAAAACAACAATATATATATATATATATGTTGTTATTCTACTCCCAACCCACAAACAAACAAACAAACAAAAAAGACCTTGAGAAAGAAGACTGCTATAGCTTGTACTTGAAATTCCCTTAATGTCCACCAACCAGAATCTATCAAAATCCTCACACATTTTCCTCTTTAACTGGGTGTTAGCCCGGTCTATGGTGAAAATAGCTACGTAGTAGTTTGAATAAGAATGGTCTCAAATAGGAGTATACATTCAAATGCTTAGGGAGTGGCTCTGTTTGAAAAGATTATCAAGTGTGGCTTTGTTGGAAGTAATGTGTCACTGGGAGTGGGCTTGGAGGTTTCAGAAGCCCAAGACACACCCAATGCTTGGCTGGCTGGCTGGAGCACTCTCTATCTCTGTCTGTTGTCTCTCTCTGTCTCTCTCTGTCTCTCTCTCTGTCTCTCTGTTCTTGTCTCTCTCTCTGTCTCTCTGTTCCTGTCTCTCTCTGCTGCTGCTGCTTTCAGATCCAGATCTAGAACTCTCAGCCACCATATCTACCTGCACACTCCCATGCTCCCACCAGGATGACCACAGACTAAACCTCTGAAACTGTAACCACTCCCGGTTAAATGCTTCTTTTTTTATGAGTTGCCTTTTTTATGGTGTCTTTTCACAGCAACCAAGCACTGACTACAACAGAGGGTAATCATATCTGGGCAGGTTGGGTGTACAGCAGATGCCCAAGGCAAGGTGTTAAGGGCTAGGAGATGGCTCAGTGGTTAGGAGAGCATACTGCTCTTGTGGATGAATGGCCTGCGTTTAATTCGCAGCACACACGAGGCAACTCACATATGCCTGCAACTCAGGCAACTGCACTCAAGTGTACACACATACACAAAATTAAAAATTGTTTTTGTTTAGCAAGGGGCAATAGCCTAGGCCTTTAACCCCAGAACTCAGAAGGCAGAGGCAGACAGATGTCGGTAAGCCTGTGGCCAGCCTGGTTTGCAACAGTGAGTTCCAGAATAGTGCGGCCTACCTAGTGAGAACCTGCTTCAAAATCGAGGTCTTAATATCTTCTAGGACTGGATGCTTTGCTTTATCTCTAAGAATCCAAAGTAAAAAGCACACTGTGCTATATGAAACATCGGAAAGATGGGTCTTAAAACTGGTACTTCAACAAGGGTGTTAGTGGAACCCCACAGGCGTGGTCACCTCAGGACTCTTAAGCCCAGCTTTCTGGGGTTACAAAGTCTGGCTCTTAGCAGGTGTGGGGCAGCAAATTTGAGCAGTTGCCCTAAAACCAACAAAGCAAGGAGGCCAGGTACGTGACTAGGTGTGGCTGAAGAGACACAGGAAGGAACCGGTGAAGAGCTGCCATGAAGGAAAAGTGATTCTCTGTGTACACCTGCCAGGTGAGCATGCCCAGCGTGCTGGAATGCCGTGTGCACAAAGATGCCCGGTTTCTTAGTTATACAACATTGTGAACAGGACACAGATTTACAAGAGAGTTTAGAGCCAAGAAAGGGCTCCCTGGATTTTATAAACATATTTGTTTATCAACAAAGCCAAACTGGTGATTTTTCTTTCAGAGTCTTATTTTATAGGATCAGTAAGTAGCTTGAGAAGAAACTCTGTTTAAGGCTTCACTGTCACTGTCTAAACTGGACTGACACAGCCACTTTGATGGCCATTCCTATGAGCAGAGCCATACAGCTGGCAAAAGACAAGTACAGTCCATAAGAACGACGGTCACCATGACACCCGCTTGGCCTCTCAACCCTCAGCCTCACCTGACAG
>JADRCD010219520.1:0-32136 GCA_019843815.1 Montemys delectorum
CCCCTGACCTCCTGCCTGGGGTGGTACTACCTACAGTGAGCTGGCTTTCTGTCAATCACTAATTAATAAAATGCCCATAGACTTTCCCTATAGGCCAATTTGGTGGGAGCATTTTCTTAGTTAAGGTTCTCTCTCCCAAATGACTCTAGCCTGTCAAACTGACATAAAATTAGCTAGTATACCCAAGCCAGTGGTTTTCCTTTACAGTCTTTGTCTACTGGGAAATGTAGCTGTCCTCAGTGCTGGCATCCACTTACTCAGGGTGGGAAGTGGTGGCAGAGAATAGGTAGAGACAAGCAGCTAGGGTCTCTGTCCTATCCACAGGCCTCTCTTGATGCCCACCATACACTTTGGGAGATGAGTTACCTGTGTGCCTTTAGTACAGTTCCTGATGGGGTTTAATTTCTAAGTATTACAGGACTTTTGCATGTGGAGTTATCAACTGGCAGTGAAGTTTTTCCTTACATACGACTTCTGTGTAGAGGGTCTTGGAATTTTCTTTTAGTTGGTCAGTGACAAAATGTATGTTTTCTAGTGTGAAAGGAATTTTCTTTCTGTGAGAGAATGTTTTGATCTGACATAGCAATTTTCAGCAAAACATCTACAATTTTATGTCACAGGCAAATAGTGCAGTCTTGTGGGGAGGGAGCCTTGCCTGCCCATAGGCAGGAAATGAGCTGTTGTGCTTACCTAACTGAAATGTGGTAGCCTAGGAGGACTGTTAGAAACCGTAGAGTACCTCTGTGGCTGGTAATGCTTAGGACTAGATGGGCTGTAGTTGACCTTGGTTTGATTCTTTCAAGTTCAGCTCTTGGGTTGGGTGGTGAATTGGTTTAGAGTACTACCAGGAAAATGGGAACCACATTTACTTTAACGGAGGTTGTAATGTAGACATTTGGTTTAACAGGTGTCAGAAGGGTAAGCAAACAATGAGGGAGGCAACAAAGTTGATAACTACAGGAAGCAGCTCCACCTTATATAAGCCAGGGGCAGAGGAAAGGGTTAAATAGGCTCCATGCAGCTTGTGAGGGTTCAGGTATTATCTAAGGAGTAGGCTACATCCTTTATCCCAGGAGGCCTGAGGAGGTCTAGGAAGCTGACATTTAGGTTCCTTCAGGAGCTCCTGACCCACTGAGCATGCATATGAGATAGGTGCTGGGAATGTAGAGTGATGTTGGAAAGGGCTTAGGGGCATAGCTGTTGCTGGGCAGCATTGCCAGAGAGCAAGCCCATGACAAAGCTCTTCACCGTTCTTGCTACCTTGCAGTCTTCCTCTGGCATCCCAGTGACAGTTAATAGGCCCAGGAGAATTATGCACTAGAGAGCTTCAGCCCCAGCTCACACTGCTTATAGCAGTGGGGGCCATGTCTTAACAGCTCTTAGAAGCTTCTCAGAAAAGGCAAGCATTTAACCAGCAAAATCTCGTCTTGAAAATAAGTGGTTTGGGGCCCACATGGTACCAGGTATTCTGTAATAAGATGGTATCTTCTGTTATAGGTTCTTATTATGGAAAGTAGCCAGATTTAGGACTTGAGGCATTTCTTTGACAATTACTTTTAGATACAGATCAGAGGGTTAAGATTTCTCTAAGGCCTTTTTTTATTTCCTTTTAGTTTCTAAATGGTCTTAAAATTAATTGAAGATTGAGTTTTGGGTTTGGCTGAAAGCCCTTGGTAGTTTATGTGTAAAGAAAACATGAGCTTTGAGTTAGGGAGCCCTGGTTTCAGAAAAGCTAGCTTTGTTGACCTTGAGCAGTTTAATTGTTTTCAGGAAAATAATGGGCGATATCCTTTACCTCTCATCGATATTAAAAGTGTTAATGTGGGTGTGGTGGCACATACCTTTAGTCCCAGCACTTGAGTCAGGCAGGTGGGTCTCTGAGTTCAAGGCTGGCTTGGTCTACAAGGCTATACAGGGAAACCCTGTCTTGGGGCTCCCCATCTCCCATCCACCAAAAAAAAAAAGGCGCTTCCCATTGATATTCACATACAGTACCTGTATTTTCTAGGGAAATGATATTTAAAAAAAATAAACAAAACAAAACACTTAAGAATATGTAGTAAAATAAAAGGGGACTTAAACTGCTGCACTAGAAAATATGTATTTGACACAAAGAAGGTAGTAATTGAGGAACATAGGATATAAACATGGCAGACAAACCTTGCTTTATTGATAATTATATATATAAAATGGATTAAATTCTGTTGTTAAGAAGCAGAATGGAACTCGGCAGTGATGGCGCATGCCTTTAATCCCAGCACTTAGGAGGCAGAGACAGGTGGATTACTGAGTTCTAGGCTAGCCTGGTCTGCAGAGTGACTTCCAGGACAGCCAGGGCCAGAGAAACTTTGTCTTGAAAAACAAAACAAAACAAACAAACAAACAAAAACAAACAAAGAAGCAGAGATATGGGCATAATGGATTTGAAAATCTTTGATCCAATTACCAAGAAACAATAAGCACAAGAGCTAGTCACAATCTTAACTGTAAAAGAGGGTCTGTCAAAAATATGTGTGATGTAAATAGTAAAGCACCTGCTTCTCTCTCTTACACCCATGCCAACTCAGAAAAAAAGTACCAGTGGTTTAGGTGTGTCCTGGTGAGTACTGCTCCTGCGGTCCCAGAGTCCTGGTCAAATCTGGACCTGAAAGCTTTCTTTCACTTGATTGATACTGAACCTTTTCCTTTTCCCTAGGTACGAAGATGCCCTGGTCCTCTTGCTTACAGAGGTGTTGAATCGAATCCAGTTCAGATACAACCAGGCCCAACTAGAGGAGCTGGATGATGAGACTCTGGATGATGATGTAAGAGCGTTTCTCTCCTGCTGCTCTAGCTTATTGCATTGCTTCTGAAAAATGCTGTACAGGCATTTTACCTGTGTGGAGTAGAAATAGAATTTGAGAGACCAGATGCCATGAGAAATGCTTTAATGAGAATGTTCTAATCCTGTCCTCTGCTCTTTATCTGCCTAGATAGATATTGACAGGACTAGTTGAAAAGGTGTTCAAATGAGAAGGCTGGAATGGTAGTCTGTTAGCCATATGCTGTGAGCTGGGTTTTTATTTTTTTTTGTTTTGTTTTGATTTTTGTTTTGTTTTGTGTTTTGTTTTTTATTTTTATTTTTTGTTGTTGTTCTTGTTTTTTGTTTGTCTGCTTTGTTATTTGGATTTTCAAGACAGGGTTTCCCTGTGTAACCCTGACTGTCTTGGAACTGACTGCACATTGGTGTGCTCAATTAATAAGGAAAATATTTTTATGGGTACAACTCTTGTGGTCCTTTCTTTGTTACTACCAACCACTTAAAAATATCTAGTATTACTATTATGCTCAAAATAGTGTGACTGGTGCCATGGCCTTGAGAGTGGATTCTCAGAATAAGAAGAGATGCTCTGCTCAGAACCAGACAGCTCAGATTTGAATCTCTGGATCTTTGGGCACAGAGGAGATGTCATTTTCCATTTTATATGAGCCTTAGTTTCCTCGTGTCCACAGTAAAAGTGTACTAACTTGTGTTGACGGTTACACGAGGCTACCACAATATGGAAAGGTGAATTGTGCTATTGAATGGACTGAGGCCAGGGTTCCTCACCTTTAACTCTGCTAAGAATCTCTAGAACAGCATGTTGAAACACATACTGATTCTGGAGCTCTGAGATGGAGCCAGAGTTTGTGCTGGTTCCTGGGGATACTGATAATGCCTATGAACACGCCTTGAATGGAAAGAAGTGACTGGTCTCTGTCATTGGGATAACAGAAAAAAGTCACTCAAACTTCACATGTGGCTCTCTGAACTCTAAACTCCTGTGATTTCAGGAGGAAAAGTGAATTGTTCTATGTGAATTATTTGGTTTCTGAAGAAGTAACTTGTTAGGAAATGAACTTACATTAAGATAGTTAACTGTATCTTTTCAAAGTTCCAAATCCCTGGTTTCACTTATTTCCTGTTTTCTCAAGAGTTAACATTTGAGAATAGATTTAAGGCTACAGGGTGGCTGACGATAAAGAGGACAGGGTCTGCCTGTCCTGGAAAGCTGATACCTCTGCTTTCCCCACAGCAGCAGACGGAGTGGCAGCGGTACTTACGCCAGAGCTTGGAGGTAGTGGCCAAAGTGATGGAGCTTCTTCCCACACATGCCTTCTCAACTCTGGTAACTCACCATTTGAAGGGAAAATCTAGTTGGTTCCTGACCCATAGAAAATAGCTTTTGTACTTACTTGTCGATCTTTTTCTTCTCCATCTCCCTGTGTCTATACATTATGTACTTACTTTGTATTTGCATTTATTCGTGTGTGTGTGTGTGTGTGTGTGTGTGTGTGTGTGTGTGCGCGCGCTTGTGTGCGTGTTCTGTCTTAGCTATATGTATGTGTAGGTCAGCCTCATGTGATGTTCCTCAGATACCATCTACCTTGTTTTTTTGTTTTTTTAAAGACCTCTTAGTGGCCTATATAACTCATCAAATAAGCTATGCTGACTGCAGGCCACAGAGATCCTCTTTGCTTTGCTTTCCCAGTGCTGCAAGTACAAGAGCTGTGCCATCATATGCAGCTTTATATATTTAATGTGAATTCTAGAGATTGCACTCATGTCCTCTTGTTTATGGGGCAAGCAGTCTACCTACTGAGCCATTTCCCTTGGCCTTGTTTATTTGAAGTACTGTTTAGTCTTAGACATAGTATGACTTTTAGAAATGTCTTAATGTTTTTTATTAGTAGCTGGGAGGCAGCCAGGCCAACAGAAGTGTTACTTGCAGAAATTGCATTGATAAAAGACTAGCCTGTGTTGTTCTCACTATGGACAGATTGCTAAGTCTGTCTGCCTGTGTTTATATGCTGGATTTCATCTCCTCCTTAAAGGCAGAATGAGTTACTGGGTCAGCTCTGCATATAACTGCAAGCCACTAGTTGGCATTCTCTCACAGGAAGTGGCAGTTTACTATGCTAGTCGCCTTCCTTAGGCAAGCTTAAGTCTTGACTTACCTTGATGGTAAGTATAGAAGCCTAAGAAAGAAAGGGAGGGAGCACTATGAAGTCCTGCCTTTTAAATGAGCAAGGGAAATATACCCAAATAACTGGGTCTGCCTTTTCTCTTTGCCATGCACATTAATAAGATCTATGTGATATTTTTTTTGCAAGGTTAGGGACCTTCTCAGACTTGAGGGATGACCTAGTTCTTCAAGTTGCAAGTCTTATAGAGTTGAAGCCCCTTTCTAGGATTGTAGTAGTCATGCCCCAGAATCATTTGCTATCACTTTTAAAGCAGTCAAACTGACATTGATTTCTTTATTGTTCTGGTACTAGCAGGCCTTATCCGTAAGGACTGAGGAGGGAGTTGTGCTTAGCACCTGTAAAGGGGGTTGTCTCCCCATAGCCACTCAAGGCTTCAGTGTTAAAAATAGTATCAAAACTTGTATTTACAATTTTGTTTTAAACTTTGTCTCTTTGTTTTCAGTTCCCAGTTCTTCAGGACAATTTAGAAGTTTATTTGGGATTACAGCAATTTGTAGTTACTTCGGGGTCAGGTAAATTGGTCTTTACTTTCAAATTTAGCTTAGCATTAAAAAATTGGACTAATAGTTAATTATTGCCACCTCTGCTGTAATAATGTGGTTTGCCTTGTACAACTTCTCTTCATATCTCTTCAATTCCTAGACAGAAGTTTTTTTAAAATTCCTGCTACAAAGAAGCTGTGGGGGGAAGCTAATCAGGGCAAAAACTAAAAGCCCTGAAGTGTTTTCTTATATACCTTAAAACAGCAAGTGTGCTGGGAAGAAAATGGTTGCGAGCTTTCACCAGGGTAGTGTCTACCTCTGGCTTGTGTCATTCTGGAACTCTCCTGCAGGGAGTGGTCTGCAGGAGGCTCTGCCCACAGCTGGATGCGAAGACTTCTGGTGTTCCAGGTTGGAGTGGGGGGTTAACATTTGTACTCTGCTGATAATAGTTACAGCCTTTTTGTAGAACACCATGTGCCAGGCACTATGTTGTTTACTGTGTCGTTCCATTTTCTCCTCTACTGTGAGACAGAAGTATTATTGCTTAGTTATCTGTCTTTACAGAAGAGGGACAGAGATGTTTATTTACCAAGGGCTGCATAGCTAGTTTGTGCTAATAGCGAGGTTAGGTATAATGAGGCGTGATGGAAAGATGCCATAAAATGACATTCATTTTTGCCAGATGAAAATACCAGTAACCTCAGTCTATGCTCTGCCCACTCCCCCTCCCCCTTGCCCCTTTTATCCCACTGTGTATAGCTCGGACTGACCTTACCGGTAGCTTCTTGTCAGGCCTAGCACTGAGCTCCCTCCCCCAGGGGCAGCTTGCTCCTGGGTGAACTGGTCATTTATGGTAGGGCCTTCATGGGGTCTTTTTGTGAGGCTGCCCTTCTGCGTGGGTTTTTAATCCTTTTCTGAGATCAGCTTCCCTTCATTGAAGGACAATATTCTGTCTCCCTGACCTCCCTGAAACCCATCGCCTGCTGGTTTCGGAGAACTCCTAGGTCATTATTGCAGTGCATACTCTAGTGTAAAACCTCTGGCTAGAGAAATCATTATTTCTTGCTTTAAAATGAGTTTTCTTCTCCATGATGAAGCATCCCTCCCTCTATACCGTAAGTTCAAATGAAAGCCCACGCTTTCAATGCAAAGGTTTTTGAGAAATTGAAAATGGTGACTAGTTTGTTCTCTGGCCCCTGGTGGGTTTGCTCCCTGAAGTCCCCATGTCCCCGATGGGTGCAGCTCCTTCCTTTTCCTTGTGGTTCACTCCTTTGCAGAGGCTTTATCCCTTCCATCTCAGGTGGTGGGGAGTCATTTGACTCTGACTGTTTATGGTACTTGTGTGATTATGATTGATAGCAGACCCAGTAGAGTTGCTATGAACCTCAGGGGCGTTTCCCTCTCTCCACCAATACACACTCACATTAGGCACACTTGTGAGCATATCTGCTACTGCTGAACTTCTTTATCAATGCTTCCTTGGTAACAAAGCCAGGCAAACACATGCCTGCCTGTAGCTGCTGTGTGCCTCTTGCACCTGGCAGGTCAACTTTGTTCCTACTGTTGGTCTGTCCTGTGTGAGGACTGAGCCCCTCTCCTTGGCTGTTCTCATACCTGTTTTTGTATTTGGCTTTTGCTGTTCCTCATTGAGATTTTCTTTTAGCTTTCAGTAAGCCTTTTGGTTAGCCACACAAGCTTTCTTGCCCAAGAGATTGTTTCATTTACAGGGTAGAAAAGCTTGACACTTATGTTCTTTGTTCTGTGAAGTTTGATCTCTTGATTTGTGTATTTTCTCTGAGTGGAATAGTTTAAGTGCTCATATTTACACCTCTACCCTTTCACCTCCTGGACAAGGAAGCTGCTCTTTAGACTGCTTCCTGATAGCTCGGCTTATTGGGGAGATGACATTTTAAAGCCTCTGACCCTGTATGTAGCAGGGCTTCTAAAGGACTTCTAAAGGCTGTAGCTTACAGACATTCTGTTCTGTGCTACAGGACAGTGCTCCTGTGAGGGATCGGTAAGAGATGGGCTTGCAGGTAGATGGTTGTAGAGTGGGGAGAAGATTGCCGATGACCAAACTTTGGTCAAATAAGAAAAGCATGCATCACTGTGCACAGCAGTTCCTTCCTGAGTGCTATGTGTGTTTCTGTGGTGGAGGAGGTAGATTTCCTAGAGGAATGGGACAGGGCTAGAGAATTTAATCTGGGATATATCTTCTTCTGTATTTGTCTGCCTTGCAGATAGCTCAGGAAAGTTTCATCTGCAGTTTGTTTTTTTTTTGTTGTTGTTGTTGTTTTTATGTTTTGTTTTTTTCGAGACGGGGTTTCTCTGTATAGCCATGGCTGTCCTGGAACTCACTCTGTAGACCAGGCTGGCCTCAAACTCAGAAATCCTCCTGCCTCTGCCTCCCAAGTGCTGGGATTAAAGGCATACGCCACCACTGCCCAGCACATCTGCAGTTTTGATTGCTATGAATCTTTGATAGAACATGTATTAGATAGAACTAGACAGAGTTTGTTTTATTCAGTCCAAAATGGTCAAATGTCAGCACTTTCATTTTATTCAGATCCAAAGTGTAAAATATATACACTTGAATAAAATACTGTGTAGATACTTTTTCTATTCAAGGTGTTGTGTGTGTGGCTAGACAGACCAGGTATGCTTCAAGGGGATCACATGATGGTGTTGGTGAGGATCCTCAGTAACAGGGAATGAAGTTGTTCTTAGGCAACTTGAAAGAAGGAAAAGGTGCAAACACACAGCAGAATTGTGAGATAGAGAGTGACTAAGTTGAGGATATTTTGTCGTCTTAGCATCACATTCACTAGGTTCGGATGTTCGTTGAAAAGTAAGAAAGTTTCAGGCCTAAGAAAATTTCTAGTTCTTTGTGATCCATAATAATTACAAACTGTACATTAATGATGTACATACATGATGCTCTGTACATTAAAGGGTTTTAATGTAGTTAGTCCTATAGTGAAGTGGGTGATAGAATTTTCCCATTTTGAGGCTGAAGAGACAAGCATGGAAGGGTTGATGTGCTCATAGTGGAAAGTGTCAGCTCAGGGACTACCTACTGGACCTGAGCCCTTCATCCTTTTTTCCCTGTTGTGTTGACCTAACACCTGGAATAGAATTCGTAGTACACCTAGTTCATTTTTGGCAGGGTCAGTCTTCTCTCAGCCTGGGAGAGTTTATTCTGGGACAGCCATCTGCAAAGCAGCAGAGCTGGAGTGACTGAGCTCACAGAGAGTTCCAGCAATAGGACTGTGTTTGCTCTTATTTACTGGGTGCACTCATTTGTGTGTCCCTTTTTGTTGGTTGGTAACGCTATAACTGTGCCAGTATCAAAGGAGTCCAATCAGGGATGTACCAGGCTGTCTGTCTTTGTCCTGGGTCCCTGGAGCAACATAGATAAAGTTGTAGGTGGAAGCTATGCTCAGATTCTGTACTGGGAAACACCTGAAGATTTTTACTGTTGGAGTATTAGTTAACTCCCCTTGTTTTGGAATGGCTATTTATTACAACTAAAGCTTGTTCTCTGAAAAACTGAGAGAGATGTTGTGTTCTAGGACACAGGTTGAACATCACAGCGGAGAATGACTGTCGGCGTTTGCACTGCTCCCTTCGAGACTTGAGCTCCCTGCTGCAGGCTGTGGGCCGATTAGCTGAATACTTCACTGGGGATGTGTTTGCTGCAAGGTTCAATGATGCTCTCACAGTTGTGGAGAGGTAGGTCAGCTGTGCACCCCTCCTTCAGAGTTCAGCTCTCCCTATGTAGCCCTATCATGTGTCCTTTGTCCTTTCTGTCATGTGCAGGTTAATATG
The DNA here is from genome assembly GCA_019843815.1 of Montemys delectorum. Lineage (NCBI taxonomy): Eukaryota > Metazoa > Chordata > Mammalia > Rodentia > Muridae > Montemys > Montemys delectorum. The sequence goes on from JADRCD010219520.1 coordinate 9,318, forward strand.
GAGCAGACCGCCATTTGCTGTACTGAGCTTTAAGTCCCTCATCAGCACAACAGTGGGAAAGTTTCTTGTAGTTTTACTAGGAGAATTAAAGGCACTTTGTGTGGTATAAAGCATAGAACAAACAGGAAACACAAGCCAATGTGTAACTTCACTGACAACCTGTGTGTTGCTATAAAAATGGTTTTAGACTCAGAAACTTCAGGCGCAGTCAGGGTCCTTCAAGGAAGCCCTACTGGGGCTGGGACAATGCTTTGCAAGTAGGACCTAAGTTTGATCTTCAGAACTAACATCAAAAAGCAAAAAACAAACAAATAAGCAAAAAAACAGTTAAAAACAAAACAAATCCTAGGCATAGTGATGTGTACTTGTAATCCCAGTTCTGAGGAAGGAGATATAGGCTGATCTCAGCCTCTCTTACTCCCTCCCCCCCCCCCCCAAAAAAAAAAAAAAGATAGGAAGGAAGAAAAAGGAAAGTACCTGAGGAACAACACACAAAGTTGTTCTTTTGTTCTCTATACTGCCCTGTCACTCATATCCATGAACTTAGACATGTGCACGAGCGGGAGGGGAGGGGCAGATTTCACTAGACAGCATTCCTTTCCATGTATGCAACTGTGTTAGAGGTCTAGGTTTTTCAGGGTTTGTTCAGTTCCATCAGGCTCCTGAGTAAGTTGTGCAGTCCATAGTCCCGGCTGGAGTTTGGATTCTAGGAGAGAAACTAAGCTATTTGCTGGAAAATACCTCATTCAATTGCCCAATCCTCCCTCTAAAGATTCTGGACACTGAAGGACAGGTGGAAGTGTTGGGGCTTTAGACAGGCGAGCATTGGATTCCCAGCTATGTAGGTGGATGTACAGCTTAAAGCCCAAAGCCTGATGCTTTCATTCATGGAGTGGTCTCATCACTGGTAACATGCAGGGAAACAACCCCAAGAACTGAATTAACTTGCATACCAAATTATTTTATGTGAGACAGGGTCCTATTATGTAGCCTGGCTAACCTGGAACTTACTATGTAGACCACCAGGCTGGCCTCTAATTCATAGAGATCCATGTGTCTCTGCCTCCACAACCCACTCATACCAAATTTAAAAAAAAAGTACATTTTAGCTTAAAACTGAAGATAACTAAAAGTTTTAAATCCCTTAACAACAAAATTAAAATTAACAGTAGTCGTAGTGAGTAATAGTAGTCTGTAGTAATGGGAAAAGTTGATGAGTAGTCTGACTCTGTCTCTCATTTCATGTTACACTTTGAGAGGTGTACCTGGCCATTTGCTTCTGAGTAGATGAGGTAGTGGATACTTTGTTTGGTTCATGTGTTAATGAGAAGGAACTTAGGATTTTAAGAGTTTAAATTCCAGGCCTTTTCTGAACTACAGAATTTTGAACTCCAGAATCTAATTTTCTTCTCTGTCCTATGCTAGGCCCGTTTTCACTAATGATTCAGTAAGGGTAGAGTACATCTTCCTGTCTGGATTAGGTAACCAGTATTGAATGTGGCTCAGTAAGAAGTTTAGATCTGTATGTCAGTCTGCTTAACTAACACTAGTGAGATGACATCAGAGCCTGAGTCATCATAAGGCCTTGTGCTTATGTACCTGTCTACACAGCTTAGGTTTACAGCTTCTGCACTTAGAAGCACATACTATTTTGTCTGCATTAAGACTAGTGTATGCAGTTGGTTGGTGTTGATCAGTGCCTTTAATTCTGGCAATTGGGAGGCAGAGGCAGATGGATCTCTGAGTTTGAGGCCAGCCTGGTCTACAGAGTGAGTCCCAGAGGACAGTCAGGGCTACACAGAGAAACCCTGTATTTTTTTTTTTTTTTTTTTTTTTTTTAAAAGACTAGTATATGAGAGAAGACTTTCCTATAGTTTCATGGTCTGACTAGCCAGTGTGATTACTGATGTTCTCTTCTAGGCCACATAAAACCTGATATTACAGTTGCTGAGCACATAGTAAATTACATGTTTAATGCACACATGATTTAAGGAGCTAAACACCAGAAGACAGGGAGAGATGGCTTTAGCTATACTGTAGGGGGCAAGGACAGGAGGATGACTGAGACTTGCTGGTCATCAGCCTAGATGGTATATCAAAAGATCCTATTTTAAGAGAGTAAGGTGAAAAAAGCTAGAGTAGAGCACTTAGAAGCCATCTATGGCCTCTGTGCTTGCCTGGCACACATACACAGCTGTGGTTTTAACACTTGCTGTGCACAGTGCTGTGTTGCTCACTGATAGTTGCTTTCATTCCTGTTAGAGCAGAGCTTCTTTCTAAGGCTTTGGTTAATGACTTGACTCTTCATTCCTGCTCTGTGGACTCTGTGGAAGTGCCCTTCACACTGTTCTCCAACTCTCAGTCCATTTATGGCTTCCTTTTGGAATAAAGTCATGCATTCCATACATCTGAGAGGAACATTTTCCAGAGCACAGGCTTCCTTTCTTCAGTGCTAAGCTCTTTCAAGATGGTGATTTCCAGACCCCCCCTCATGCCTTGGCCTGGGACCAAGCAGCTTCCCTGTAGTGACCTCCTCAATTGAGAGGTATGCTTGCAGGGTTGTGTGGAATTGGCCAGAGCTTCTGCAGTGCTGCTCTGCTCACTCAGCTCAGAGAGGACAGAGGGCCTTCCTGTGTCCTAAAGGAGCTCTGCTGTGCCTGGTGCTCACCATACACAGTGGTCCTTGAATAACCTGCACGCTCGACCGCTTGACTGTTAGTATCTTAATTTATTCTAGGAAGATTTGTTCCCTCATCTGTTTCTTTTTTTCTTTTTCTTTTTTTTTCTTCTTTAAGCAGTTTATTCAGGAACCTTGAACAATCTTCTCCCTCTTCTGTTTCTTATAGCATACTGTCATCAGTTTATTACCAACAGTTTCTAATCTTCAGAGAAGTTGATAGAATTATACGAGGAGAGAAGGAGGGAGACAGAGGATGGATGATAGGAGCCAACTACCTAGATTCTAGATTCTATAGCAGATGTTTTACCCTTTATTATATATTGATCCATTGTAAACATAGAAATGATTTTAAGTTTGTCGTGCAGATCTTTAGGTAAATTGTCAAAAGAGCAGGCTCGCTTTCTTAAAGTATTTTTTTTTTCTTTATAAAAAAGTATATATAGCTGGGCAGAGATCATGTGTATAATCCCAGCACTTGAGAGAGGCCGAGGCAGGAGGAAAAGAGGAACAAGCTGGACTATGTGGCAATACATGGCAAAAAAAGAATATACACACATGCACATGGCATTAGATATTCATAATATACAATCTAGGAATAAAGAAAAGTAGAGAGGAAACAGTAGTCCATAATGTACCTACCTACCTCCATTCCACCTCTGGAGTAAACTGGGCCAGCAGGTTCTTCTGGTGAAAAACTTTTTCAGCCTTTCCTCTGTTGCCTGTGTACATGTGAATGTGCCACAGTGTGTGTGTGTGTGTGTGTGTGTGTGTGTGTGTGTGTGTGTGAGAGAGAGAGAGAGAGAGAGAGAGAGAGAGAGAGAGAGAGAGAGGGAGAGGGAGAGGGAGTGAGTGAGTGAGTGAGTGAGTGTGAGTGTGTAGGTCAAAGGACAACTTGTGGGAGTAGGTTCTATCCTACTATGTGGGTCCCAGGGATCAAACTCAAGTGAACAGGCTTGGTGACAGGTACCTTTACCCACTGAGCCATCCCACTGGCCATTATTTATAGGCTTTTTGATAATATAAATGTTGTGGTGCTTTAGAAAATGATTTTGTTTATAACCTTATTTCACAGCTCTAGCTATTTTCTTGGAAAGAATTGGAGATCAGATTTTTTTTTTTCTGTCTGAAAGTTAGCCGTTGGGTTTTCTTTGACAGCTTGTCCATTTTGTTTGTTTTGGGCTCTCGTGCTTGATGTCCTTTCTCACCTACTCCTTTGTCAACAGGTTGGTCAAAGTTACTCTGTATGGATCTCAGATAAAACTGTACAACATTGAAACAGCTGTGCCATCAGTGTTGAAACCCGACCTCATCGATGTGTAAGTAAAGTGTAGTGACTGTGCCTTCTCGAGAGATGTTGACCCTACCTCCAGATGAACTGCAGTAACCAACAGTAGTGACTACCACACATAGAGGGATAGCTTTTCATCTGACCCTAGAAAGACAGATTGTTGAGTATGACAGGGTAAGTGTAACTGGTTGACCTAAAGAGAGCAGGGATGAGGCTCTACAGAGCAGGCACTGCAGGAAACAGCAAGGAAGGGCTGTGAAGTTGAGAATTGGTGAACACTAAAAGGTATGTGGGAATGGTGTAGAAACACCTGATCTCTGTGTCTCTTACCCTGCACAATGTTCACATTCACTGACAGAGTTGGTGGATAGTGGAAAACCCCAACCATCTCACACTCAAAAAATGCACCCAACAAGGGGCAGGGGTTATGTGCTTTTTCCCAGAAAATGAGTATCCTCTAATTAACTCCAGTTCTGACACTACTTGGTAGCATCATGCTGAGGATTTAGTTCCCATAATATCACTTCTGCATCTGCTTTCCAATGCCAGATACTGCTCCAGATGTTTCTTATGCTGCTGACTGATGCCTGGAAGTTGGGATGCCTGTGTCTTCCTCTACAGATTTGATTAATTTGCTGTAGTGAGTCTCAGAACTTGGCAAGACACAACTAAGGTTTATTAGAAGAGATGAGTAGAGCAAGATATATAAGGGGTTCTCTAGGGCCTCCCTGTCTTTCCTGAGCAGACTCCCTCCTCCCCAGCTCACATCATCCCCTGGGGGTTAGTATGGAAGCATGACTGAGTGGTTAAGTCGTCAGGGAATTCTTTAGTCCCTTTACCCCCTCCAGAAGCTGAGTGTGGCTAAAGTCCCAAACCACCAAGCACATGGCTGGTTCCCTTGGCAGTTTGGCCTTACCCCCTGGCAATCTAGGGACTTTATAGAAATTGCCTTGCTTAACATATGCTCAAGTGTGTTGGAAAGGATCGTTAAAAGTAACAAAAAAAGACTTTGACTATTCTAAAGCTATTTCAGGAACTGAGGGCAAAGACCAAATGTTTTCAAACAAAAGATGTCCTTATTTGAGGGAACATTGTAAGGACCATGGGGGCTGTACATCAACAATTGGTCCAAACCAAAACCCAACATTTTTCTTTAGAATTTAAGTTTGGTAGGATGGCACACGGCCCAGATGTTTGTGTATTAAATAGAATTTCAGGTTACTTTGACATTTGACTCAAGATACTCATATAGAGTGTGTAGATTGGGGAAGTACATGGAAGGATTAGCATCTGGAGACTGGAAATAAAACCTTATCCTGTTCGACTGCCCAAAAGACTTGCTCAGGTCTGGAGCAGGTATTGGTAAGCCATGACAAACCCTGTCCCCTGCCCCCACACCCACCCATCCCCACCCCCATCTTAAAAGTAGAAGAAGAGGATCAAGCTGCAACAGTTAAGACCTTTTTCCCTATGCTGGCTGAGGCAACAGTTAATGGAGTAGAAGAGGTGTTCTATTGAATAAGCAGAAGAAACAGACTTCTACATAGAGACTGAAAAGAAGAAAGTTTATAGTGGGCTGGGACAATAGAAATATGATGCTTAGCACCCAGCTATTTCAGGCTATCCTTTGTGTAAAGGTTAAGAAACTCATGTCTTTTGAAACTTCCCTCTGGGAAACTTGACTGTCAACTCTGTTTTTGTGTTTAACAGACAGGTAAGCAGCTATGGTTTGGTTTGGAGATGAGCCTTTAGCTAAGTCTGCTGGGACTGAGGGCAGAAGTTGAGAACAGTGGCCATGTGCAGTTTCAGCATGCTTCATTGGAACACAGCCATGGGCCTTCATTTACATAGCAGCTGGGACCACTTTGTAACACCACAGCCACAGATAACTAGCATTAGCTAAGAGTGTGTGGTCTGCAAGGCCTAAATATTAAAAATTTTGGTTTTTATAGAAAAAGTGTGGCTGGACAGTGGTGTTGCACACCCTGAAACAAACAAACAAACAAACAAACAAACAGGAAAAAGAAGGAAAGAAAAGTACTGTTCCCTTCAGCTGAAAATTAAATAGAAGAAAGAGACTTACTTATTTACTATAGTTTTATATTTAAAACATGTTGCTTTCTTTGAGAACTAGAGAAATCTGTATGGCAGCTCCTAAGCAAGGTGTACACACACACACACATACACACACACACACACACACACACACACATTTATAGATTATAATCACTTAAAAAGTTGCAAGCTAATATCTAATTCACATACACATAGCTGAAGGTTTGATCATGATCCAATATTAAGTCAGTTTCTGTAAGCTAGAGTAGTCCCTAGTTATATATGATTTGTGAGTGAGTAGAGGTGTGTCAGAAAGAAAGAGGCAAGACAGATACCATGGAACCCCAGGCCTTTGTTTACTGTTTAAAGAATATTCTACAGTCCAGGGTTATTCCTCTGTTTCAGCCTTAGGCTAAGCGTTTGCAGCAAGATGGCTGCATCCTATGTCCTTTGTCTTACATCATGTCAGCAGGCACTTGGATCATGATGCTGTTTAATTTTGAAATGGTTTCTGTCTACATCCTAGCTCTGTCCGTGAGCAGGCTCTAGAAACTGAGGCACTCAGATACTTAGAGGGGAAGTTGAGCTTTGGAATCTTCTGTCAAAGCTATGTAATACCGTTACTTATGTAGACCATAGTAAATTTTTACAGCTTTTAAAGTTAGCATATATCCTCTTATATTTGCCATCTTCTTAAGTAAACTATGTGCCACAGAAAGTTGAGATCTGGTAAATATTTAGGAACTGCCATGTGTATTCTCAGCAGTGGTGGCCATATACAGATAGTGTGAACAGGTGATTGATTTCTGTGCTGTCACCACGTCTTAGAATGCTCTGCACAGTGGATGGAGTTCTTGTTTTCTTCCCCATGGAGACAAGCTCATGCCACCAGACTCACCTGGCTCTCTCAGATCACGGCTCCTTTCCTTCCTGCAGGCATGCTCAGTCACTTGCAGCTCTCCAGGCCTACTCCCACTGGTTGGCGCAGTATTGCAGTGAAGCCCATCGACAGAACACACAGCAGTTTGTGACACTCATCTCTACCACAATGGATGCGATCACACCTCTCATCAGCACCAAGGTCTTAAGACAGAAAATGTTGCACCTTTTACCTAACTCTGATTCTCTCCGAAGTCCTGTTTACCACAAGACCAAAACACTATCTTGTCTGGGTGGTAACAACTGGATTGCTTCATGTTCTCTTAAATATTTTTTGTATTAATTTATTTATTTGTACATGCATGTGTGTGCATGCATGCCACAGCATGCCTATGGAAGTCAGAGAATAACTGGTAGGGGTTGGTTCTCTTTCCCACTATGCTGGTCCCTGAGGTCAAGCGTAGGCTGTCGGGTTTGTGGTAGTGAGGACATTCCAATCTGAGCCGTCTTGCCAGCCCTTGCGTGTCTTTTTAGTTGTAGTCTACATATGCTCAAATATGACTTTTGGGTTTTATTCATAGTGAAAGCACCTCTTCAGTTTTATTGACTAAAAAGTTTTGCTACTGTCTGGTGGCAATTCTTTGAGACATGTGCCTGTGATTTTACAGACAGTTTGTAGATAGCTGAAGGTACTACTGTTATTCCTTGCATGCCTTGCTCTTTTTTAAATATATAGAGCAACTTGAGTTTTCATACTACCCAGTATTGTTTCCTTAAGAGGATGTATTTTGACTTTCTCATTGATAGGTAGGTGCTCCTTTTTTGTCTACTCTTTGGCATATGCTAGAGGGCCTGGAGTGGTTTCCAGAAGGGAAATTGCTAAGTACATGTTATAGCTGTATAAAATGGACAGAACCTAGTAGTCCTCTAACCTAGTAAGACTGCTAACTTGCATGGTACATGCATTCAGGTGCTCTTGCTATCCTTGTACACACAGGCAGTCAATTCTAATGGCAGCTGTGTTGACTTTCATAAACCTGGTGTATTTATAAAGGTGATTTCTAAAAGTTCTGATGCCCCTAAGGAGTATATTCCATAATTTACCTAGCTCTTGCTCTAGTTTTAGGTTAATTCCATCGAGGGAAAAGTAGACTGGGAATTTAGCTCAGTTAGTAGAGTGCTTTCCTCACATGCATGATCTTGGCTACATTGTAAGTCCACGGTGTCTGGACTGCATGAGACCTTGTGTTTAGATTAATAAATATTTCCAAATATATAAATTTTAAGAATATAGCTTTATTTTGTTATATGATTTCCTTAGAATAAGTAAAGATTATGGTGTTAAAGGTTAGAAATATTTTGAGATTCTAGGAAATTACCATGATACATCCTTCATAAATAATTCTGCAGACCTTGACTCTTTGGTGTGGTGTTTCTTCAGTCTTACCCATGTTTGGTCCATACTCTAAAGAGCTTTTTTGGATGCAGGCATGGAGAGAGGGGAGAGAGAGGGAGAGACAGACAGAGACAGAGACAGAGACAGAGAGAGACAGAAGAGTTTCTAACCACTCCTTTCCAAGAACTTTTCTTTTATGGTTTGGAAATTGCTAGTGATTTGAACCAAGTTTTTTAGGCATGTTGAGGTGACAGAAAGAGGAGAGACTAGGAGATTGGCGAGATAAAATAGAAAGGAAGGGCTGAGTGAGACCCTGGCTTCACAACTACTACTGCTGTGTTTGAGGGAAAGACTTGGACAGCATGCCAGCGAAGGCATGTGTAATAGAACAGATATGCTAGTTGAGGTGATTGGGAAGAAGGGAAAGAATGATGCCGACTTGAGGGCAGCTGCTAGAGGTGCGGACTAGAAGACAGTGATTTTGTTTGGGAGTCATCATAGGAGACACTGCAGACACATCCTTCAGTGAATGGTATAGTTTGACAGTCATTAACTGCTGCCAGCTGAGAAAACTCTCCAATAGCAGTCACACAGAAGTATGCAACATGTCACATGTCTTCTGTTTCTAGGTCCAAGACAAGCTACTGCTGTCTGCGTGCCACCTACTGGTCTCACTAGCCACCACTGTGCGGCCTGTCTTTCTGATCAGTATCCCTGCAGTGCAGAAGGTGTTCAACAGCATCATTGATGCCTCTGCCCAGCGTCTAACAGATAAGGTAGAACACATCTCATTCAACATTTTTGGAGCTCTGTGGCCAAAGATCTGGGGAAGTGGAGGCAGAAGAGGCTGATTGTGATTTTTACATTCTGAGTTGAAAGACCTCAACTTCACAGACTGCTTCTGGGGGGTAGCACTGGCACAACCTACTGGCCTCTCTGACTCAAGGTCAAAGTCGTGATTCAGATGGGAAAACTTCCCTGTTCACGCACAGAGACATTTGCCTCCTAAAGAGAGTCCCTGTGCTCTCACTGGTTCAGGCCAATCTGGCTTATATTTTCACACACTTTTGTTCTGTGGTTGAGAAGCCATTTGGGAGACTCAGACTAATTAGGAACAGGAAGTGGAGGAGGTGGGCGGGTTTACAGACAAGTTCTTCAGAGACCTAAATGTGAGCAAGAGAGTGTTCTTGTGAGTCTGTTCTCAGTATTTTTTTGTGGATCAGAGGCCATCCTTTCTGTGTCTACTGCAATTTCTTCCTCTGTGAGACTTCAAATGCCAGATTGAGCAAGGTGAACACCAGTCGGGTTGCTTCTGTGTTTCTTTTTCCTGCCTGGTGCCTTTAGGCAGAGCATGGCCAGGTAAGAAAGTCACCTAGGATCTGCAGCAGAGTATATAGGGTACTAAATGTGTCTCTATTGGTTCTCAGCTTTCACTTCCTTTTGACCTTTGATGGATACCTTTGGGTTCCTTCTAGGCACAGGTGCTGGTTTGCCGTGCGCTTTCTAATACCTTGCTCCTTCCATGGCCAAATCTTCCTGAGAGTGAGCAGCAGTGGCCCCTGCGCTCCATCAACCATGCCAGCCTCATCTCTGCACTCTCCCGGGACTACCACAGCCTGAAGCCCAGTGCTGCTGCCCCCCAGAGAAAGGTGCCACTCGATGACAGTAAGTAGCTCCTGTGTAGACATTTGCCCCTGAAGCCCACAAAGTGACTTCCTGTGCTTCTAGTGGCATCACTGCTTCACAGACAAGGCTCAGATAGTAAGATGCTTACCAAAGGAGTTAATTCATTGTACATCTGCTGGAAACCTTCCTGAGTACACTCTCCTATCTGTTAGCTAAACCTAAAGAAAACCTCTGTGGACGACACTGCCAGTGCTGGTGTCTCCATCTATAAGCCCTGGGGTGACTGTGAGCCTGTTTCAGATTCTTGTGTGAACTGTCTTCGGAGTGGCCTTAACCTTTCCAAATAAAAACATTTCAGAGGTTTTAGAAGAACATGTGCTTTCACATGTAATACTGAGGTGTGATTGTTTACATTAATGATGAGAAGACAATGAGACAATTCTAATTCATGGAAAAAGGATCAAGTTTCTCTGGAAATAACAAATACAAAATATTTTAAAAATAGAATACATCTTTTCACATTAAGGATAATGAAACACTATTAGATGGTGTTTCTTGTAGAATAATGCCAATAGGGATGCTTTGTGAAATCTCACAGGTGGTAATAAAGAGTGCTCTTTTTATTAGCATGTGTGAGGTAAGTCTAACTGTGCATCTCAGGCCAGCTTAGAATGCAGATACTCCATACTGGGCCAGAACTTGTCATCTCTCTGGCTCACATTTTCTTCATGGTAGCCTGCTGTAACCACCCTTTTTCTTTTTTCTTTTTGTTTTTTGTTTTTTGTTTTTGTTTTTGTGGTTTTTTTCTTTTTTTTTCTTTTTTTTTTGAGATGATTTTTCTAGAACTAATCACATTAGACTACTAGGTTCGCTGATCATTGAGAGAAGACCAGTGGCAGAGAAGGTGGTGGAGGTAGAAGTCTGAGTAGCTAAGTCTGAGGCTCTGTACCACTTCTCATTGTCCCTTGCTTTCTGAGAATAAGGTCTTTAATGTTTTTGTTGTATTTATTGTTATTACTGTTATTATTGCTATTATATTATTTGAGGTAGAGACTTTGTACAGCTCAGACCGTCTTGGAAGTTTTGATATTTCTGCCTCTTCCTCCGAGTGCGGAGAGTACAGGCATGTCCTACCTGCCTGGCTTTCACGGTTTATAATATACTATTTGTGGGTAGGCCACAGTCACACATTTAACAGTGCTTTCAGTTTATTTTATGTTTTGGTAAATAAACATTGGTCCTTAAAATTTTCCCTTGAGTGTCAGACAAGTCTGACTTTTGTCTCTGCACTCCATTGTTTTTAACCCCTGATACCTTGTCCTTATGTCTGGTACCCTGGCTACCCTGTCTGTCCTTCATAGGTTTCTAGCCTTATCACAGCCTCTGAGCATGCAGAAGTTTGTACTGGCTTCTTATTGATAGTGTTAGTGCTTTTTGTTTGTTCTTGTGCCTCCCTGTGACCAGTCTTCAGTGATCCAGTGATATGAATCATTGCCTTCCATCCTTTGTCCCGTGAGGGGATATTATCTGGCCACTGTTTCAGATGAAGAAAGCAGAGCTCAGCAGTTAGTAACACTAGAGAAACAGAGCTAACTTTGCATACTTCCTCAGCATGCCTTCTTTCTGTCACACCTTCCTCTGACAGAAGCTTTAGCCCACATAGGAACCAGTGGACTCTATGAGGCTCAAGACAGCACAGTGCATACTGGAGGTTTGATGGTGGCTCTCTAAGCTTCAGTCTGGACTGACCTTTAGAGTTGATCAAGGTTGAGCCTACTAGGCTTGGACTGAGTCAGGCAGCCTCCACTCATGTAGGAGAATGATGACAGCTTTCTCTTCCTTTGTCAAATGCCCTGCTAAAACCTTGCTCATGACCATCCTAAGAACCTAACAAAGTTGGGTCTCTTGGGCCTGACTGGCTGACTTAGATCTATCCAAGGTATAAGCTGGCTCCTGACTCTCTGCTGCTCTCACTTCTGATGTTAGTCACTGCCACCATTCTCTGGACTATGTAGAATCATGCTGTGAACAGTATGTCAGTATATTGTTAAGAGTTAAATATGTTGCCACTAGTAAAAAGTAGGTATGTGTACATTATCAGACTGTAGGCCTGATAGGCCAAAGATTGATACAACAATTTTTCCTAAAGCTAGCACTATTACATTGCTGTGCCTGTGTGGATGCTGTCTGTAGCTGAAGGGAGATGAGTCTATTCTCCTGTGCTAGTTGCCTGGCCATTTGTCTCACCAGTCACCTTATCAGCTTATAGGGTGTTTGGATGGCCAGTTGGGTGTTTTATGGAGAAGCAGGTGTGTGTGCGCATGCGTGCGTGCGTATTTGGGAGTGTCTCATGAAGTCCAGGTCAAACTCAGCTCTGCAGCTGAGGATGACCTTGAACTTCTACTCCTGTCTCCTGAGTGATGGAATTAAAAGGCACTACCATACCCAGCTTTTGTGTGATTCTGAGTATTGAACTCAGGGTCTTGTGCTTGTTAGGTAAGAACTTGAGCTGCATCCCCAGCCTATCATCTATTTGATAGGCATCTATTTGTTGCTAGAGGTGGAGGGAGAGAAGGCATAAGTCCAAGTATACAGACAGGAGGACAACTGGAGTCTGAGAGATATGGTGCCTATAGGGTCATATAATGAAAGAGATAAGTTCTACTTTTTAGTAAGACTTCCCTTTTGTCTTCCTGGTCTCTCCTCTGTAAGAGTCTTCCCTCCCTGTGTATGTTCCCTCTAATTATACTGAGTCTCAGACAACATATAACTGTAGCTTCCTCTTGACTTACAGCCAAAGTGATTATTCACCAGACACTCAGTGTTTTGGAAGATATCGTAGAGAATATTTCTGGGGAATCCACCAAGTCTCGACAGATCTGCTACCAGTCACTGCAGGAATCCGTTCAGGTCTCCCTGGCCCTCTTTCCAGCTTTTATCCATCAGTCAGGTAAGAATTGGCTCAGAGGCCTGCCTTATGGATGATGGTATTCACAAGGGCCAGAGTGCTGCTTAGATCTGTAGAGTAGCTGGCCTGGGCTGTGCTCAGTGAGGGCATACACATAGACAGAGGCAAAGTTATGCCATCTTTGGAATGACTGGAGAGATGAGCAGAGTCCTTGGTGTTGGCCTGGCGCCTGTCTTGTGACATGGAGTTGCTTGCAGCCTCCTGCCTAATTTCCCTTTGTAAATTCAAGTGGGTGGGTGAGAGAGTAGGCATCGTAGCAGACAGGAAGGAGAGGAGAGAGGAAAGGTAGGTGCTGCTTACTTAGTACCTGGCTGATGTGCTTTTCTAAACCTGCTGTCAGTGCTGCTGTCAGTCTGGACATGTCTGGCTCTCCTGTAAGCATCCACAGTAGACTTGTCAGTGTGGGCCATCAGAGCCTTCGTAGCTTAGATGCACTGATTACTTCGTGTATGTTAGACCAAAATGTCCCATGCGACCTGGATATGGAACCACACTAACCAGAATCAATAAGTCTGTTTGGTGGCCCAGGGCAGTGTAACCTGAGTGCTTTGTCATTATCTACTTTTATCCACTTAACCTTGACCTACTACAGCGATGATTGGTCTTAGAGGGAAATGCCGAGGTACTCAGGTGCTGACCCAGTTGGATGTGAGCATAAAGTGGTTCATTTTCATTGAGAGTGCTGACCATGCTGGATGTGGGACGGTGTGCTGGGTTTCATGATGAGACAACTCCATTTCCTACTGTGAGCAATCAGGCAGCTGTTCCCAGGATCAGAACCGTGTTCTCAGCAGGCCCTTAATCATTTTCCACTTTCCATCATTGGCTCTGATGGCGTTGGGGACATTTCTTCCAGCAGAAGAGATTAGAGAGAGATGACAGTGCAGATTGCAAAGGAAAATTGATGAAGCTGAGGATGTTTTTAGTCCCTTTGCACACGGTGTTGACTGTTCACCTTGTCCTTCATTTAGATGTGACTGATGAGATGCTGAGCTTCTTCCTCACCTTGTTCCGAGGCCTTAGAGTACAGATGGGCGTGCCTTTCACTGAGCAGATCATACAGACGTTCCTCAACATGTTTACCAGGTAACTACATACCCACTGCCCCGTACCTTAGAGTTAAGGGACAAGTCTGCTGCAAAATGCAAGACTTCCTGCTCTTTCCCCTCACTTGCTGTAAGCATTGCTTGTCCCTGTGAGTTATTCTGTGGCTTCCTCTTGCCTGCAGAGAACAGTTGGCCGAGAGCATCCTCCATGAGGGCAGCACTGGCTGCCGGGTGGTGGAGAAGTTCCTGAAGATCCTACAGGTGGTGGTTCAGGAGCCTGGCCAGGTGTTCAAGCCCTTCCTCCCCAGCATTATTGCACTGTGCATGGAGCAAGTGTACCCCATTATTGCTGAGGTGGGTAGGGCCAGGGAGGTCCCTGTGGTACCTTCTTACTGGGAGGGTGGGAAAGTGCCTTGTGTTTTAAATCTCATGAGTTCTCTCAATATTCTTGTAAATAGTTTTTGGGGTCCCTCTTTCCTCTAGAAGTGGATACATCATGCACACACATATACAGAAAATTAATAATAAAAAGAGTGAACGTTTCTGGATACTTAGGGCTTTTAAATGCCCATAACTCAGCAGTTAGTACATATTGCTCTCCCAGAGGACCTCTCTTCCTCTTCCTCCCACCCCCAAGAGTACTCTCAACTTGGTAGTCTTGTTAAAGGTAGGTTCTTAGTGACAATTCAGATAGAGCTTTTAGTGCTCTGGGAAAGTGAATGGACAGGCACTGACTATAGCAAAGCCCACAGTAAGTATAGACACAGATTGGATGTACTACAGTGGTTGGGGAATGGGAGGAGATCTTACAGCTTTCCCCATGATCAAAGTCCAGGGCCCTGGGTTCTGAGACATACATGGCTGTCATAGAATTCTGCAGCAGTGTTGGGAATAATGGGGCTTGTGTGCTTGCTGGTAATTTGGACATTTGGGCTTAAGTTAGGAAGTTGTGCTTCAGTGTCCCCCGCCCCCCTCCGCTCTCTGAAAATCCCGATGCTGGCTGCAGGAAAAGGAGCTACACACAGGCAGCATGTTGCCTCCACTGGGAAACCTTTACATTTCTCAGATTCTTAAGTACTCTTCAGACTTGCTTCTCTTGGGTAATAGTGCTGCTTTTAGGGCATCTTACTGTCATTAGCTTCTCAGGTTGCATAAAGGTTAGCTAGCATCGTAATAGACAGGAAGGAGAGGAAAGGTCTTCCCAGGAGAGGGATGGACGGAACCTGAAGGACAGGGCCAGTCACACTGACTGTAACCTGAATAGAAAATCCACATTTCCATTATCTTTGCATGTTGTAGCCCTTCTTCCTGGTGTACAAAGCTGAGATATTTGTTAGAAGGAGCCTCCTGATACTCATCCTAATGTCTCAAGTGTAGACCCATCTCTCTAAGCACTCCTGGTGAACTACACCCCAAATGGCTCAGAGCCTTCCACATGGGAAGTGGCAGAAGTGTGGGTGGGATGTGAATACTGGCTACTGTCTGGAGCTTCTTAGGCTTCTGTGGTGGCCTCCAAGCTGCAAGAAAGGAAAGTGCAGTGTTGTGTGGATTTCTCTGCAGCGCCCATCCCCTGATGTCAAGGCTGAGCTTTTTGAGCTCCTCTTTCGAACGCTCCATCACAACTGGCGGTACTTCTTTAAGTCCACTGTTCTTGCTAGCGTGCAGAGGGGCATCACTGAAGAGCAGATGGAGAATGAACCCCAGTTCAGTGCCATCATGCAGGTAAGGTGGAGTGCTTGCTTGTGAAACTGCAATGTGCCCTGAGAATTACGGGGACCTTGTTCATGGGTGCCACCTGCATTCTTGGCCCATGTCCCTTGGGTTCTTCTCAGGCATGTGGTCCCCTTCTTTGAACCTGGCCCTACAGCAAGTGTGGGGTCACACTGAGCTCTGACCTTGTTAGTATTTAAAAGTTAGTTTCTTGGCACTTAAATCTCTTCATCTGTAAAGTGGAGTTAGTCCTGCTAGTTCCCAGATCTATTGTGAGATAAATGAGAATGCACACCAAGTATACAACACGGACAGATGTGTGCTCCATGCCCATTTCCTTCCTTTAACAGCAGTGTAAGGAGGAGCCTTTGTTGGGTATGGTGACACATGTACTTCCAGTCCATGTGGGCTGCAGGGTGAGATGCTCTGTCTGACCAGACACACACACACACACACACACACACACACACACACACACACAGAGAGAGAGAGAGAGAGAGAGAGAGAGAGAGAGAGAGAGAGAGGGGGAGAGGGCGAGCATCTGCCTGAGAGCTACGCGGTTCTTCCTTTTAGAACACTGCTAGGAGTCTCTGGAGAGCCCAGCAGTCTGCATTCGGAAAGGGCTTTCTGGCTCCTACCGTGCTGCCCTGTTCAGGGCTTGGGTTTGTTGTATTCTAGTGTTGGCAGACTTCTTTAACTGAGCTATGGTCTCTCACGTGAGGCTTATAAAAGTCACGTTGAAAAAGTTTCATAGTTTGGCAGTTTCTACAGCGTTATATATATGGCTGAGCATATGATCTAGCAGGCTAAGGTAAATGACAACATAAGTTTACACAGCCTTTACAGACTCTTGTGGCTGATTTCATGACTACCCTAGACTGGAAACAATCCAAATATTCACTAGCTTGAAAGGGTGAGCCCAATGGCCCAGGTGGGCCATTTCTTAGAAATAAGGAACACACCACTACAGTTGTGCTAGATGGAAAAAGCCAGAAGCAAAGGCTCTGCCCCAGCCCAGCTTCAGTAACCCTGACTTTAAGAGATAAATCCCACTACTATAGCAGTGATGGCAAGATTCCTTGCACAGCCAACAGCCCTGGGGTAGAGTAGAGGAAGGATTCCGGTAGACTGCTAGCTTCTCTTGTCCCAACTTGATCAGTTTGTTTTGGAGTGGGGAATTTTGTGTTGGGGTGTGTGCTTCAATTTTCTCTTCAGCTCGTGACTTTCACTCCTAGACATTTTATTTTAAGGCAGTGTATACATATGTTTAACCCCAAAGCAGATGAAGTGATTGAGAAGGAGCCTCTGAGGACTTGTGGCCTGTGAGGCACAGGCACTAAGGAGCAGGGTTGCCTGGGTAGGCAGGTGGGCTCTGCTGTCTGCTCATGTTTCTCCAGGATTTGCTGAGTGTGGGTGTCTTGTTTTAGAGATGGGATCTTGAAAAGATTTTAGAGCAGTGGTTCTCAACCTCCTGATACTGTGTCTGTTAATACAGTTCCTCATGATGTGGTGATCCCAACCAGAAAATTATTTTTGTTGCTTCTTCATAACTATAATTTTGCTATTGTTATGGGTTGTAATGTAAATATCTGATAAGAGACCCCTGTGGAGATCGAGACCTACAGGTTGAGAACTACTGTTGTAAAGTTTCCCTTAAAAAGGTATAAATGAGACTGAAATGAGTGAGGTCCATGGGAAGGCACTAGAGATGCGTTGCCGAGGTCTGCCCTAATGGACAGAGTTGAGACAGGTGACTCGCCCTAGCCTTCCAATGAGCTTTATAGTGTTGATTCTGGCATAAGGTAGAGGCCCTGGAAGGGTTGTGTTTGAAGAAGCTTAAATGCTGCTTTGTTTGTTTATTTGTTTGTTTTGTTTTGTTTTTGAGACAGGGTTTCTCTGTGTAGCCCTGGCTGTCCTGGAACTCACTCTGTAGACCAAGCTGGCCTTGAACTCAGGAATCCACTTGTTTCTGCCTCCCAAGTGCTGGGATTAAAGGCATGAGCCACCACTGCCTAGCTAATGCTGCTTATTAAATAGTAGTTTTACTCCTCAGGCTTTTGGACAGTCCTTTCTTCAGCCTGATATCCACCTGTTCAAACAAAATCTCTTCTACTTGGAGACTCTGAACACGAAGCAGAAACTATACCACAAAGTAAGTGCCCTCCTCTCCTGGAAGGATCCCTCCTGGTGTAGGAGTTCTGAGCCAAGTCTGAGTCCCTTGAGTCTGCTTGGGTGGCCCTGGGGATCTTAGTGAGCCTCCTGTCCCATACTCCTGCTCCTCTGCTTGCAGAAGATCTTCCGGACCACCATGCTGTTCCAGTTTGTGAATGTGCTGCTCCAGGTCCTGGTTCATAAGTCTCATGACCTTCTGCAGGAGGAGATCGGCATTGCCATTTACAACATGGCTTCTGTCGACTTTGATGGCTTCTTTGCAGCCTTTCTTCCAGAGTTCCTGACTAGCTGTGATGGTGTGGATGCCAATCAGAAAAATGTTCTGGGGCGGAATTTCAAGATGGATCGGGTGAGGAGAAAAGGCCAGGCTCTGGGGAACACGTGTGGGCTCTTGAGCTTGCTGCCATTTAGTGAGAGGCCTGTCTGGGTCTGGGTGTGGTTATCCCTAATAGTAGGTTGTCATCAATACCCTAGTAACTTGCTGCTGGGGTTGGGTATGGAGGGCACACTCTTTCTCAGGGACTTGGCTTCCGTAGCTTACATGTTCTCTGTCTCAGCTACTGAGGCCCCAGGTCCTGGCCTCAGCAGGCCACACGTCGTCAGGACTCTTTTGTTCATATCTCACACTCTCAACACTCATTTCTTAATGGTCTAGAAGATACCATGCTGCCCCTCTGTGCTTTCAGGCAGGCTTTGATACAAGTTTGGGTCCCCGAGGTGGCCCTGTTGCTTGGCTGCCCTGGACTTTCCTGTAGCTCTTTACAGCCCAGCATTGGCACAGCTCAAATTGGTTAAAGGAGCCTCATAACACTGACCACATTGATCAGTGGGGGGATCTGCCACTGACTCCCCCCAGGGTGAAGTCCCTCAGGTTGCACTCATTGCTGCCCCATGCTGTCAGGCTGTGTATCTGCTCTCTTTCTGTATTGTGTGGCCGTAGCTCTTCCTGCTCTGTGTGCATTAGGCTTTTCTTTTGAACAAGTTCTTTTGGAAACTTTTTTTTTTTTTAAGACAAGCACTGCTCTCCTTGTTCCCTTCTTTGGGAGTTGAGAATGTGCTTGCTTCTGAGTCTCTTGGTGCTCTTTATTTCTATGCTGGAGCACTGTTCTAAGTGCGGGTTTCTGGCCTTTCTCCTCCTCGTTTGGCATGTGGTTTTGTGTGTGTGTGTGTGTGTGTGTGTGTGTGTCTTAGAATTGTCTTTTCTTTGGAAGTCTGTCTTGTTCTCTCTTTTCAGCCACTTGAGTTGTTTTTCCTTGGTTTCCTAGAGACCAGTTCCTAATATCTCACGGTTGTTTTTGCAGTGGTATTGGTCAACTTCCTGGTTAATACATTGGGTTCTAAATCTGGTCACTCCTAGGATTCATATTGAAAATGGAGAGGCGTGCTTGACTCCACCGAGGGAGTTCTGGTTTGGTGTTTGGGAGCTGCAGACTGAAAACGTGCTGCTTGGTCAGTTTTTGTCTTGGTTTGGTTTGATTATTCTGAGATGAGGTCGCTTTATAGCCTTTGCTGAACTTGGTTTGTGATCTTTCTCCCTCGCCTCTTACGTGTAAGTGCTACCCACCCCTTTGCTAGCCCTTTCCCCTCTCTACATAGGGTCTTACTTTGGCCTGAAACTTACCGTATTGACCAGGTTGGACTCAAGTCTGCCTCCCAAGTGCTAGGATTAAAGTTGACCAATCAGGCCCTGTGCTATTCTTCAGGATGGACTGGATCATTTCCCATGAGGCTGTGCATTGATTCACTTGCTTCCATGCATGCTTTTGTAGGAGACAGGCTGGTGGTGTATTTTTGGGTCATACTGTTCCTGGTACTTGCTTTTCCAACCACCTTCTAAAGAGCAACTCTTCTCTCCATGTTGAAGATGGCTAGGATTAGAAGGGCTCCTGGTAGTAGAACAGGATCCCAGCTGACTGCTCTGGCCAGAGAGCATGATCAATCTGAGGGCATTTTGAAAGTTCAACACAGATGCTGACCAGGCCAGCTAAGGCAAGGCAGACAGTGTCTGGCAGTGGGGACAGGTTTGAGCTTAGTTCCAGAAGAAGAAGGTAGGAGATGCAGAAGCAGTGTGAGCTGTTTGATGTGGCTGGAGTTTTGCACAGGGATCACCTTGGTAGCCAAGGCAGGTTGTCAGTTATATCTATGATAGTGTGTGCATAGTGTTGACACTCTTAACATCTGGGCCTGCACAACAGGTGCTCTGATGTTTCACACTAAGCATTGTGGGAAACAGTGGAGCAGTTTCAACATCTGGGTGTTTTCCCAATTGCTGCTGCTCCCAGCAGGGCAGCTCTGTGGCTAGGCAGTGTGCTCTTCAGCTCAGATGTCATGTAACTTCTAGGGATTTGTGGAACTCATGAGGAAGGACTCAGATGTGAGCCATCAAAGGCTGGCCTCTGGGAAGGTGAGAAGCAGCCAGGCTGGTGCTGAAGCTCTTCGTTCCCTTCCTGTTTGACCTACAAGATCCTGTGTTGCAGGCTGTGAGACAGTTGTGAATTGCTTACAGCAGGGCCTGGCCTGTGGAACCCTGAAAAAGAATTTTTGCATGTGTCCCTGACCCAACCAGTGCCTTGCTTGGGACTTGGAATCGTATTAAATGTTTGCATAGAGCCAAAAGCACAGGTTTGGGGCAGCTCATGAGCTTGGTGGATGGGTGGCCTAGGCTATTAGGGTCCGGTGGACCTTCAAGAACCAGGCTTCAGCTTTCCCCTGCCTTTCAGGACCTACCCTCGTTCACCCAGAATGTGCACAGACTGGTAAATGATCTACGTTACTACCGACTCTGCAATGACAGCCTGCCCCCTGGCACTGTGAAGCTCTAGGAGTGCCTGCTTGCCTTCCTGGCTGCTCACTACCCCAGGGATGTGCCTGCTGCCACCGCCACCTACACCACCTGCACCTGTGCCATGGAAGTCTGTGACAAGCCTTGGCCACTCTTGGGATGGGCGTGCCCTGAGCAAGTGGCCTGCCTCTGCCTTCTCCTGCTGCCTCCAGCACGGCAGGTATTGGAGTCCATTTGACACTGGTAGAGTTTCCACGCATTTGGAGCAGGCAGAGGGCCCTGTGGCCGGATGCCAGGGAGGTACCCAGAGATCCCACAGCGTGGTTCATGCAGATCATGTGTATCAGTCCTGAGTCAGAATCGCCAAGGACCGCTTACGACAGTGCCACCTTCTCACCATTCCACCTCCCCCCAACTCCTGGCCCAGCCAGCCTAGGAGAAATTCGACATTGGAACTGTTTCAGTCGAGCCTCCTGCCCCTCCTATTGCCTTGAAGTCTCTGCTCTTTGTCAGAGATTCGCGAAGACTCGCGGTTTTTGTTCTTTTTTCATCATTCCATTGTGATACCAAGAAGCTTAATGACTAAATAAAATGCTTAAGTTGTTGTTATATAAACACTAGTTATGGGGTATCTTTCTACCTGAGCCTCCTTAAGGCCAGTCACCATGGAGCCAGCAGTGGAACTCTGTGTGGTTCTGAGGCCCATGTTGTCTTGGGAGAGTAGTGAGAGGAGACCCAACTGCTGTGGACATGTTAACGTCTCCCTCACACTACCTAAAGAAACATGCTCAAGGCTTGGGGAGCTGCTCTCTATGACAGTGACTCCGTGGTAGAGGCAGGACATATCATCCCAAGGCTGTCTTGCTGCTGGATTCATATCCCTTCCTCCCAGCTGAGATGGGTGGGACTCTGGGTCGTGGGTCACCAGTGACTGGCCTTAGGGAAGGAGAGGGCATGGGCAGCCAGGCAGCAGGTGGGTATCAAGGACCAGGGCCAGACTCATCACAGGAAACATCTAAGTGGAGCAGACCTCAGAGGGCTGGATAGCAGAGAAGTGACAGTGTCTCCAGGCTGAAAGCAGGGGGAAGCTAGTGAAGATGGCAGTGGGAACCAGGCAGCTTTGGTGGGCTCATGGGTGAGTCTTGTCACCCCCTACCCCTTACCACACTAGTAAGTAGACATTCTCAGCAGTAATTCTAGGACAGCATTCTTTGTTGGGTCCTGTCACCTTTGTCACATGAGACAGACAACCCCTAGGTGACTCGGTATCATCCAGAATGGCCAGCATCCCTTCCCTCTGGAGTGGTGGGGTGGGGGGTAGGTAGATTGTGACAGGCAGGGCAGTGTGCTGTGCATTCCGAATGTTGGGCGAGTGTGCTTTGGCCACTGAGGCTGGTCTGACAGCGTCAGGTGCTCTGTCTCTCTCCATTGTCTCCCAGCATTGTGTCCGTCCCCTAGTGTCAGTGCTGCTGGGGTATTCACACTAACAGGAGAAGTTGAAGATGAGAGCGGCCTGTGTTCCCAGCATGATGCTTGGTGTGGAGCAAGGGCCTCAAACTCTCATGGGTGAGGATTTCTCAGACTTCCACATGGAGCTTTCCCCACAGGAAGCCTCCTGCCTAACTCTCAGCATAATGAAGCATCCTTGGCACAGTGGCCTCACCTTTCTGCGTTCCTCGGGGAGGGCACTCAAGTGCCTCTCTCTTCACTGACTGAAGGAGCTCCTGCTCAAGGGCTCTCCCTGTCTTCCTGTCTCTCAGCGCTTGGAACTACCTTTAAAAGGCCTTGTTAATTAATTGGCTGGGGCCTTTGGAACTGGGACGGGGTTGTCGATGGACCTAGGAAAGCTAGCTAGCTCCAGAATCCGCTGCGGGGACCCATGGGATGGGCAGGTAGAGCGGGAACTATAAAGTCAGTGATTCAAATGACTCATCCAGGAGTGTAGGTCCTCCCTGGGCAGGCGTTTTGGAAAGAGGATGGGTTTGTTTTTTTTTATAAAATTAAAGCCTCATTTTTATTTGTTCTGTTTTCAGTATGGAAATATGTTTGTAGATAAAGGAGAATGGAAATGAGCTTCAAGTCTTTTTAGCTTTGACCTTTGGTCCTCCTGCCTCAGCCTTCCAAGTGCTGGGGTTACAATTGTGTACCACCATGCCTGCTCTCCAGCGGCCCTTGACACAAATACACTCCTAAAGGAGAAGGAAAGAAATGACTCTT
>JADRCD010219522.1:0-27286 GCA_019843815.1 Montemys delectorum
ACAGCCACATTCACACACAAACACATGCATATGCATATACAATCGTACATACATATACACATATTCATACACACATATACACATTTGGACATATATAGATATGCACATATTCACACATGTGTACACACACACATACAAATATGCATCCACGTACACACACACACTTTCACAAATATATTACATATGTACATACATATTCACACATGCACACATACACATGCATGCATACACACATATACACATACATGAAAGATACACACAGTAGTCCATTACACAGGAATCAGTTTGAACCCCAAATACATGCTTGCGTTAATCTTACCAAATTTCATATTTATGTTTATAACCTATGCATACACTAAATGAACACTTGCAAGCATGTACAATCCTAACTGCTATGATAACAAAGACAGACAAACAAAACAGCTCATTTCAGTATGTTTTAATAAACTACACCTCTGTCTGAGTCAGGGTTTCTATTCCTGCACAAACATCATGACCATGAAGCAAGTTGGGGAGGAAAGGGTTTATTCGGCTTACTTCGACATTGCTGTTTATCACAAGGAAGTCAGGACTGGAACTCAAGCAGGTCTGGAAGCAGGACCTGATGCAGAGGCAATGGAGTGATGTTCCTTACTGGCTTGCTTCTCCTGGTTTGCTCAGCCTACTCTCTTATAAACCCAAGACTTCCAGCCCAGGGATGGCACCCACAAGAGCCCTATCCCCTTGATCACTAATTGAGAAAATGCCCCACAGCTGGATCTCATGGAGGCATTTCCCCAACTGAAGCACCCTTCTCTGTGATAACTGCAGCCTGTGCCAAGTTGACACACAAAACTAGCCAGTACAACCTCCTTACCCATAGTGCTCATGAAAAACAGAAAAAAAATCTGGTGTATATTATGTTATTTTCAAAAGTACAGGAAACTTAATTTGTAAACTTGTAATTTATTTCTACTTGTGAGAATTAAGTTGCCAACCGAAGTGGTACCTGAGATACTTTAAAGACAAAAGCAGTTTGGCTTCTGCACACTGAAGTGTATCTTTTGATCAAGGAAGATTATGTCCAAAGCTTTGCAATAAAATAACATGAATAAAATAAACTATAGTAAATAAATAAAATAATGCTTTCAGTTGAAGGTTTGATAGATATGTTTGTAATAGTTTATGTCATCGTCATGTTTCTTATTCTCCACCCACAAGGAGAAATCTGTTCCACAGAAGTGATATGACACGAGTAACCAAAAGCAAATGTTTCCATTTTGGGGCCATTTAGACTTCAGCCCTATTTGTGACACACACTAACTGTGGAGCCTTAGGGAGTTCACCATCCCCTCACGTGTAATGTCCTGACCAGAACAATTCCTGTGTTCAGTGATTATTCTAACACTTACATGGGAACATAAGTAATATGCTCAAACTCTTAGCTCCCCTGTGTTAGCACCAACCATCTCATCTCAACATGTGCTTCTGCTATAATTACTGCTTCTTTTCATTGCAATGCTGACAGAAACATGCTATTACTGCAAGAAGTGCCGCAGAAGCAACTAGAAATACCATGTAGGGAATTATGTTTTCCTTTTAAAAGTAGGTTTAAGTGAAGGAGAAAATGGTGAAGGTATATGAAATGAGGTCAATACTTTTGAGCAAATAAAAACTTTTCAACCTTCAGCACACAATTATACAAAATAGTTCCTTTCCTTCGTGGAACTGTTTTTACGTGTTGAGGTTGTTACTATTTTTAAGTAGGGGGACGCTCATGTCCTCTACTTAAGGTCTGAATATGTAGGAAGGGTGAGAGGTTCAGAGACTACAAGTGAGACTGCAGCTGGACTCTGGCAGTTTGTAATAATTCAGACACTGCAGCCATATTTTGCAAATAAGAACCTCTGGTTCAGAATGGCCAAGT
Source organism: Montemys delectorum (assembly GCA_019843815.1). Taxonomy (NCBI): domain Eukaryota; kingdom Metazoa; phylum Chordata; class Mammalia; order Rodentia; family Muridae; genus Montemys; species Montemys delectorum. The sequence goes on from JADRCD010219522.1 coordinate 1,907, forward strand.
AGTTTGCCCAGAAGACAAATGGCTGGTTAAGTTTCAGAAGCCAGAACTGATCTTGAGTTATCTAAAAGAGATGCCCCTCGCCCCTTCGCCCCTTCGTCACTTCGTCCCTTCGTCCCTTCGTCCCTTGACCCCTTCTTTGCCCCTTCTTTGCCCCTTCTTCATCCCGTTCTTCGCCCCTTCTTCGCTCCTTCTTTGCCTCTTCTTCGCCTGTTCGCCCCTTTGCCCCTCTCATTCTGCCCTTTGTTGTAGTGTCTTTAGTTGTGTGAAGCTGTGCCTGAGGAAAGCACAAATGTGAAAGAGTCGCAAGAGCTGAAAACCAGGAAGCAGATGCTGTTTTATTGAAATGTCTTCTGGGGAGTGGGGAGCTTTCCTAGCATCCATGAGGCTCTCGCTTCAATGCCCAGAAATGGAAAAACAACGCGACAAGAATCCGTCCTTTTTCCCCTTAAGAGGAATTATAATTCATAGTACAAAGTTCAAGACATCAGATTGTGTTGAAACTTTCTAATTTTTTTTTTTTTTGATATTACAAAATCTTGTGAGCTGGGACTTCAAAGTTACTTTTGAATTCTGTACTCTGAAACTAGATTTCTGCCCTACAGCTGTTCAGAGGCTTTCTAGATCTCACTGCTTATTCAAGGGACTGGAGTGTGGCAAGCAAATTCATAACACACTGGGAGTGAGTGAGATTTCAGCAGCAAGGAACGTAAAACAAATAAATAAGAAAATAAACAGACCCAGCCATACTACTTTTTAATTATCCAAAGGTTGTATAAGGCTGTACATTCTTAAGATTCCTGGGTGTCTCTCTATCAGCGGTTCTCAACCTTCTGAATGCTGTGACCCTTTAATACACTTCCTCATGTTGTGGTGAACCCCAACCGCACAATTATTTTCGTTTCTAGTTCATAACTGTAATTTTGCTATTGAATGGTAATGTAAATATTTTTTGGTAATAGAGGCTTGCCACACGTTGAGAAGTGCTTCTCTATATTCAGATATCTGCCGCCTCTCTTTCTGAGTATGTTAATATTGTGAGTGACTCTAATATATGGCATATTTTTCCTGGAATTTTCTAAATAGACAAGTGAACAGATTTTAGATATGAATCATACCATGTCTACTTTCATTATTGTATTAGATATTATATATATATATATACATATATATATAGCCTGTACAGAAATTTTAATACTTTTTCACTAATAATTGCTTAAGATCAGTCTCACTACAAAGAATTCACTCGAACATTTCTATTTATTCAAGTAACTATCACTTTTTAAATGACTTTAGATAATTTCGGCCTAAAAAGGACAGCCACTGGAATTTATGCATGACATAGCTCAGGTCAAAGAGAGTAGATCATCCCTCAGTCAGATTCTCCAGAGTGTTTCCAAGGATTTGAATACTGTTTAAAACTGAGATAAATCAGAAAGGAAAATGTTTATGCAGTGCCTCTGGTCTTTCCTCACACCCAGAGCACCATGCCCTTAAGGCAACTTTATCAACTGTTCAACACATGATCTAAGAAAATGAGATTGCCTTGCTGCTTAAGCAAATGAGCCATGAAAGCGATTCGGTATTCCTGTGGACAGATGATCTGACAGTGCCATGACGCCTACTGCTTGAGATGGGGGCAGGAAAGATGGGTTGGAAGGGGGATCATGTGGGTGTGGTGTGATGAATGTTTTATCTTTGAATGACTCCTTATGTTCTTGTAAAGCTATCAATTCTTTCTCATGCTTTTTTTTTTTTAACCTACTCTCCTTTTAACGCCAAGACAAATTGATCATAGATTGCTGCTGTAAGTACCAACACCACTGAAAATGAAGGGGTCATTGCAGAGCAAACCACAGCAAATTTATAATGAGCAACCTTCACAGAACTACAGTTCTTGACATAGAAACTTCTCTTAAGTGAAAGAAGCATTGTTCATCCCGAACATGCAGAGATGAATAAGAAACAAAAGTGATTTGATTGACTTTAAATATGCACTTATCCCATCCTATAGTGAGCCGCCAGCTGGCTCACAGCTACCTGTAATTCCCGTGCCCTCTTTTTGCCTCCATGGGCACGGGCATGCAGGTGGTGCACATACACACATGCAGGCACTCACAACATCCATATAAAATAAAAATAAGTCCTCCCTCTCAACCCTGTGCAAAGAACCCAATGTCCCCTTCAAAAGCAGCTCTTAAGCACTGAGTCATCTCTCCAGGTCCTAAACAGCAAGCTTTAAAAATAAAACTGCTATATCCATTCCTCTGTTGAGGGACATCTGGGTTGTTTCCAGTTTCTGGCTATTATAAATAAGGCTGCTATGAACATGGTGGAGCATGTGTCCTTATTACATGGTGGAGCATCTTCTGAGTATATGCCCAGGAGTGGTATAGCTGGGTCCTCTGGTAGTACTATGTCCAATTTTCTGAGGAACTCCCATACTGATTTCCAGAGTGGTTGTACCAACTTGAAATCCCACCAGCAGGTATTGTCAGAGCCTCTCAGGAGATAGCTATATGCTTGTCCTTCCTTCAGTCTCTGCTCCATAGTTAATCTCTGCCACTCCTTCTGTGGGTGTTTCATTCCCCTTTTTAAGAAGGAATGAAATGTCCACCTTTTGGTCTTCCTTCTTCTTAAGTTTCTTGTGGTTTGTGGGTCGTTCTTCCTGTATTCCAAACTTCTGGGCTAATAACCACTACAGATGTAGAGGCTCACAATCATTCATTGAACTGAGTACACTGTCCCCAATGAAGGAGTTAGAGAAAGGTTCTATGGAGCTGAAGGGTTTGCAGCCCCTTAGGACAAACAACAATTACTAACTAGTACCCTCAGAGCTCCCAGGGACCCAACCACCAATCAAGGACTATACAGGGTGGGACTGAATGTTCTGGCAGCATGTGTATAGTAGAGGATTGCAAATACGATCATCAATAGGAGGAAAGGACCTCGGCCTTGTGAAGGTTTTGTGCCCCAGTGTAGGGGAATGCCAGGGCCAATAAGTGGGAGAGGGTGGGGTGACAGGCATGGGGAGGAGGGAGGCAAAAGGGGTTTGTTCTTGTTGTTTTTGTTTGTTTGTTTTTTGGAGGAGAACCTGGGAAAGGGAAAATTTACATGTAAATAAAGAAAATATCTAATAAAAAAAAAAAAAGAAAGAAAAAAAAAAGAAATCCCACCAGCAATGAAGGAGCGTTCTTCTTTCTCCACAACCTCACCAGCTTCTCTCTGCTGTTTTTGATCTTAGCCATTCTGACTGGTGTGAGGTGGAATCTCTGGGGTGTTCTGTTTTGCATTTCCCTAATGACTAAGGATGTTGAACATTTCTTTAGGTGCTTCTCGGCCATTCGATATTCTCCAGTTGAGAATTCTTTGTTTAGCTTTGTACTCCATTTTTTTAATAGCCAGAAGCTGGAAGCAACCTAGATGTCCCTAAACAGAGGACTGGATACAGAAAATGTGGTACATTTACACAATGGAATACTACTCAGCTATTAAAAATGATGAGTTTATGAAATTCTTAGGGAAATGGATGGAACTAGAAAATATCCTGAGTGAGGTAAGCCAATCATAAAAGAACACACATGGTGTGCACTCACTGATAAATGGATATTAGCCCAGAAGCTGAGAATACCCAAAATAGAATCCACAAACCACAAGAAACTTCTTTGAAGGAAGACCAAAGTGTATATACTTCTATCCTTCTTAGAAAGAAGAACAAAATACCCATGGAAGGAGTTGCAGAGACAAACAATAGAGCAGAGACTGAAGGAAGGACAATCCAGAGACTGATCCATCTGGGAATCCTTCCCATACTCAATCACCAAACCCAGACACTATTGTGGATGCCAGCAAGTGCTGGCTGACAGCCTGATATAGCTGTCTCCTGAGAGGCTCTGAGGGTACCCCACTAATACAGAAGTAGAGGCTCACATCCATCCATTAGACTGAGCACAGGATCCCCAATGAAAAAGCTAGAGAAATGACCTGAGGAGCTGAAGGGGTTTACAGCCCCTTAGCAGGAACAACAATATGGACTAACTAGTACCCTCAGAGCTCCCAGGGACTAAATCACCAACCAAAGAGTATACATGGTGAGGGACTCATGGCTCCAGCTACATATGTAGCAGAGGATGGCCAAGTCGGTCACCAAAGGGAGGAGAGGTCCTTGGTCTTGTGAAGGTTCTATGTCCCAGAGTAGGGGAATGCCAGGGCCAGGAAGCAGGAGAGGGTGGGTTGGTGAGCAGGGGGAGGAGGGAGGGAATAGGGGTTTTTTTCAGAGGGGAAACTGGGAAAGGGGTTATCATTTGAAATGTAAATAAAGAAAATATCTAATAAAAATAAAGGAAAAAGAAAAAATATTAAAAGTTGAATATACTATAAGTATAATACATTTTAATGAATTTATTAAAATTGAGCAAAAGCAACCTGAATTCTTTAGAGACTACGTTAACTAGTTTGTCATAACATTTGGTCATATATTTCTAGGAGCAGCTTCTTAAAGGGAATCATAGATTAAAGGATAGTTCTCTACCCCTCTGGTTTACTGATGCTTGATTAAACTGTTTATTATTACATAGACTCTTAGTAATCCAAAGATCTAATCATGAATATATTCCGAAATTCTATCTGTAATTAGATCTGCCTCCATACAAGTGAAACTCTTATATGCAAATCAACTTTTTGTAAATAGAGTCTGTATACCAAAGATCTCTAAATTCAAGAAAGCTTTGCCTCTAGTGTTTCTACAAAACAAAAATTATTTTCTTTTTCATAACATGCACGTGCATAACAAAGATAACTTAACTCTGGAGTTACCTGACCCTGGTGTCCTTTTTCTTCCAAAAAGTAAACCCTAGCCTGAGTGTGATGCTTTCATTCCCATAAATAGGCATAAATTAGAATTGCTTATAAATGTATTCATAAATAACACACTGACCTTTGTAATTTAGTATCAAACTGTAGTCACAGTTATATGCTATATGTCTTCCACTTGACCTTGTGCCCTCTAAATTTGTCCGTAGTGGGTCTTCGGGCTACTGTGGTTCATTCTCATTAACCTGTGTGTGGTATTGTACTATAGGGATGTATGAGAATGTACTTACTCTCTTGTTAAAGATGCTAACTTGCTTCCAACATTTTACAAATACCAGAATGATGAAACAAAACTCTCTCTTTTGTAAAATGTTCCAGAATTTATTTGAGTGAATTTACCTGGGTTGGAAAGACCAGGTTTATGGTCAGCACATCTTCAATAGTATTAGCAAATAGCTTCTCAAAGTATCAGCAGATATTGATTTTTATTTCCTCAGCAATTCATTTTGGTTTCCATAGCTCATTCATTTGCTGATTCAATATTTATTGATTATTCATGTGATGGACAGTTCTAGAAATGGGTATAAAATATAGCAGCAAATCATATATACATAACTTTTCTACCTAAACGGAATTTATAATCTAACCTGGACAAATAAAAAGGAAGAAAGATATCATATCTCACATGGTAGAAATGCTAGAGGTAAGAGTGAAGAAACATGGGTGAAAAGGACTAGGCTGAGAGAAGTGGTACTAAGTTCAAACCCCAAGGGAAGTTTCTCCACAAGGGGATCTGTGAGCATTTCATGGGCACAGTGAACAGCCATCCATGTGTTCTTCCAAATCTGACTTTGTATCTTTAACCTATTTAACATAAAGTGCAAACTGCCTCATGGGAATTATCAATTGATATATATATATATATATATATATATATACACACATATGTGTGTGTACATATATATGTGTGTGTGTGTGCATACATATGTATATATATATATATATATATATATGTATTCATATATTAGCTTCCCATTTGGATTTTTCCTTTGCAACTTACTTGCTTATACCTTAATCCATTTTTCTGTCCATTACTTCTCTATTTCTTAACAAATAAGAGGTTCTTTTTGTATTTTAGAGACACTGTGTCTTTGTTGTGTTTATGTGTTACGAATACCTTCATTTTCTGGCTTAATTTTCACATTTTCATAATGTTTTTTCATGTGAAAAGGTTTAGTTTATTGCCATTTTTATTGAACCTGTTTTTTCTTTGCTAGTCTCCAGTTTGTGTCTTATATAAGAAACCTTTTCCTGTCCTAACTATTGTCTTGTATGCCTTAGATTTGTTTAATTCCCACACTTGGTCTTCAACCTATATGTATTCTAGTCTTCTAGGTGGGATGTAACATGGTTGTCTAATGTTTAATTTCCCTTTTTGTGTAAGTGGCACATTATCCCCATGGTACACATGTGTCTCTGTATCATTCACATTTTCAGAGTTTGGACTGTTTTTACTGAGTTTTGCTTTCCTTTTAAAAGATGATTTAATATTATATATGTCCACTTATTAGATCTTAAAATTACTCTAAGTAATTTGTTACTCATGTACTACTTTGTAGACTCTGTGGTGCCAGGTACCTTTCCCAAACCATAAGCTTCACAGGATACAGAGCAGTGGTTCTCAACTTCCCTCATGTTGTGACCTTCTAATGCAGTTATTCATATTGTGAAGACCCCCATTCATAAAATTATTTTAGTTGCTTCTTCACAACTGTAATTTTGATACTGTTGTAGATCATAATCTGTACATATCTGTGTTTTGATGGCCTTAGATGACCCCTGTGAAAAGGTCATTTGACACACTCCAAAGAGTTCACAACCCACGGGTTGAGAACTATTACTCTAAGGATTCCTATGGCTTTGCTTGTTCTGAGCTGGAGCTGAATGCACATTAGTATTTTCTTTTTCCATAAGAACTGTAGTTCTTTTCAGGGATCATTCACACTCATCTCGGGCTTAGTGTAAGTTGGGTCTAGAATTCTTTCCATTTGTTAGCTTTATTCTTGATAATTCCTCTTTCTTCCTTACTTTAAAAAATATTTGGGGAGCTAAGAAGCTGAATAATAAGCTGAAAATATTTACTGTTGCTTGGTTGGTTCTTGTTTTCAGACGGGGCCTCACTATGTAGTCCTAGCTGACTAGGAACTTGCTATGTAGACCAAGCTAGCTTTAAACTGATGGAGATAAACTTGACTCTGTCTCCCAACTATTGAGTTTAAAATCATGTGCTACCACACCTACTCTAAGCTGAAAACTTTAAATATGAAATAAATTAATTTTAATGGAACAAATATTTAATGTGTCTATTTCCCAGTAGTTGTTCTACGTAGAGGGTATCTGTATGGCATACATGAGGCCTTGGATTCAATACCCGACACCACAAAAGAAAATTTTAAAATAGGTATAAGGAATACAAAGGTGAAATGCAAGAGACTTTGCATTGATAAGATTTATAGTGTCCCAGCAAAAGGCATTGTTGTTTATCAGTCCACTAAGGACCATATTAGAGAAAAATAAAACCTACATCATGAGTTTTACATGTGGTCCTTTAACAAGTCTCAAAAGCAAACATGGCGGGCATTGCAGTTCAGTGAGATCAAAGCTTCCCACTCACAGCTCTTTCTTAGCTTGGCATTCCTGTTCGGATTCCATCCTCTCCATGGGATTCCCTTTTCCTTATACATAGTTTATGAGTTCATAGCAAGTCCTTAATCTGTGCTATATGTACATATGGTATATGTACGCTTTTTTTATACTTTGCTACCTTGTCACTCTTCTTCCTAAATATGGTCTCATTTACATATATTATACAAATCTCTATGTTTGGAACTACTTAAGTACATATATACTGGGCTAAATGAGAGACTGTAGATACCATGTAGGCAAGTCAGCTAAAATTCAGTGTACAACATGCATGTATGCTTATGCATTAGGAGGAGAGGTACAAAAGAGAGGAGGCTTAAATGCCATTTTTGATGCTTATTTATGAAATAATTATGCATAAAATTTAGCTGTCACTCGGGAAGCAAACACAGTAGGGTCCAAAGTTCAGTCATGCTCCTCTGAGTCAACTGCGCCTATAACCTGTGAACAAATTATTCCGCATATCCCAGACACATGATTAGGGCAAATGAGCATAGCAAGCATGTGAATAACCCTGTCTGAATTATAACATTGAAGCACATTTTCCCTTGATCGGACTCAATTCAGCTTTTAAACACTTTTTGTTTGAAACCCTTTCTCATTATTTATAAGTATATATGATTAGTATTTTTTTTCCTCTTAAAACAGAGATTGAACCCTGGTCTTCAAGCATGCCAAGTACTCTCTAAGTACCTGACTACTGAGCTACATGGCTCAAACACTGACTGTATAACTACTTTTAAACCCAAGTCCACACTTAAATATTAACAAGGCAGCTCCCTTCCCCTTCATTAATAGTTTTCGACTAAGCCTTATACCTACAAAATGTCTTTTCAGTTTCAATACAAATTTTATATCATTGTTCAAATGTCAGGCATCTGTCCATACACAGCAATTTTATCCACATACTGAGCAGGAAGATTTGAGATCAGGGCATTCTTCTCTTTAACACATGATTAATGAAATACGGTCAGGGTCAGAACAGAACTAATTCCCTTCTCCCCCACTTAGGAAGCATGAAAATGATTCATTCTCAAATACATACAGAAGCTTCACAGAGAGCTTTATCTGCTTCAGTAATTAAAAGATTTCCTGTGAGCTATTCAGTCAGTCTGCTTTGGAGCAAGCTCTCCCGATCTCTCCCTTTGAGAAGTCTAATTAAAGTGGAAAGCTTTTCTTCCTCTGCATATTGGTTTTGCCATATTGAAGGTATATATGAAAACAATGAATAAATGGCAACCCTTGCTCTTTTTTCCATTCTCATCCTATTGATGCTTGGGCAAAGAGGATGATGTGCTCTCTAAGATTTATATTTTGAACCTGACTTCTTTTTTGTTGTTTTGTCAGTGCTGAAATATCTTTAGGGTTAATATGTATGGTATGGAAAACTTCTTCCCTGAAGCCTCTGTTGATGCTATGATTTAAAAAAAAAATAGCTGATAGGTAGACAATGCAAAGTCAACACTTCAGAATTTGCATACTCCTTGTGAACACTATATAAGCACAGTTATACTATATTTTTAAAATGTATCTGCCATAGTGCTTAGGGAATGAAAACTTTAGTGTTGTTCCTATCGCCCTGACACAGCTGCCCTCCTCTCTTGTGTTTATTTCTAGCTATCTTAAAAATAAAAATTAAAGATCATAGTTGCACATTATATCTGGCCTCTCTGTTTTGCTCTCTTTTTTTTTCAATTATAAATTCTATTAAGTAAGCATTCTGAAAAAGGAATGTTGAGATAAAGAATTCTGAAGTTATTTTGTGTATTAGGAAGAGGATGGTTAAAGGGTTAAGACATAATTCGATGAGGACATTCCAGCCCTTGGCACTTGCTGTTTTGAGAAAGTTATAATTATAGAGTAGGAGACAGGTATTTATTTATTCATGTGTCTATAACAGAGGAAGGATTATGGCGCTGCTAAAATATAGTGTTTCTGAGGGAAAGTGCTTTGTGTCTGACCCATGAAAAACTAATATCAAAACAAAGATACAGGATATGTTTGTATGTATATAGCTGCGTACACTTCAAAAGGAAAAGCACCTCAAATAAAAGTGTGGAGACAAAGTAATAGGTTTGGTTACTTGTAGACCCTGAGAAGGAAGAAAGTCATTCTAGAATAATATTGGAAGAGCTACACGTAAATTAAGACAGGGACTACTGTATACCTGTTTGTCCATCTGAAGAACCTAGTGTAGTACTATTTCCAGAGTAATTGCTTGATAAGTCTCATTGAAAAACATACTGAATGAAATTCTAGGCACAAATTTTAGGTTCAGTCCAAGTGTGGTGTCCAATCAATAAAACCTTGACCAAAAACTAAAACCTTGATCTGAGGCATGAACTAAAATTTTTTTAAAAAAAAATTATCCATAGAAATCAATATAGTACAAAAGACTGAAAGTCAAGACACTTGGGTTCTGTGCAAAAACTAGCTGCAAAGTGTGGCCACATCACTTCCTCTGACTATTGTCCTTTATGACTTTCATGTTCTATTAACCTACTCTCAAGCCCATCCATAACTTTTGAAAGCTCATAGAGGATCACCCACGTTTCTTATATATCCCCAGCCAGTAATAAAGATAAATCAAAGCTGACTGTGGAAGATTTTATAGCTCCTCTTCCCTCCCCACCATACACACATGTCTTTGAATGCTTTTAGACTATATTTATATAAGATTGAAAGAGTGTGGTCATCCCATTTGGTAGAAGGAAAGTTTCTCTTTCCCATAACATCAATGTCAACATTGACATTTTGCAAATATTTCAGATTAATACAGACACTTAATGAAGAAAATAACAGTTAGATTTATTTTCCTCCCTAAAAATCTAGCTAAATTCTGTGGTGCTGACCTGCTCCACCAAGTCTCACATATATGACAAAAGAGTCAAAGAATTTGACACAAACATATGAATTAATCAGCTGTAGATATCTAACTAACCCATTACTGTTTTGTAAGCTTGGATTCGGAACAAAACAAGAATATAGAGATAAAATGTATTTGGATCCAAGGTATTTTTTTTCCTTAAATGTGAAATGATGTGAAATTCTCCAAAGCCTCATCATTTCATTAGGTAAAATAAATAGTATTTTTTAGTTCAACATTACAGGAGTTTGTTGTTGTTGTTTTGGGTTCTTCCTCCTCCTCTTCCTCCTCCTCCTTTTCTCCTCCTCCTCCTCCTCCTCCTCCTCCTCCTCCTCCTCCTCCTCCTCCTCCTTCTCCTCCTCCTCCTCCTTTTCCTCTTCCTCTTCCTCCTCCTCTTCCTCTTCCTCTTCTTTCTCTTCCTTCTCCTCCTCTTCTTCTTCTTAGGGTTTTTTGTTTGTTTATTTTCTTTTTTTCAAGATGTGGGTTTTCTGTGTGTAGCCCTAGCTGTACTGGCACTTGCTGACTGGACTCAAACTCACAGATAGGTATTTACCTGCCTCTGCCTCCCAAATGCGGAAACTAAAGATATGCCCCACCATTTCCAGGCTCTGTTACCCAGATCTTAGTGGCATGTTAGGTTTTATTTCTCTATTCTCAATAAGGTTACTCATAGTGACAAAGCAGTGCCATACACTTTTAGACCCTGAAGCCTTTTCAAGGCTTCACCAAACATGTACGGAGAATAGATTGTTTCCATAAGACCTGTGGTTAGAGTTTAACTATTTAAGGAACATGAATATCAGTTATGATAGTCCCCAACCCACCCATCCTAAGATTTGGAAATCAATGTTAGTCCTGGCACACACCTCTTACCTGACTCTGATAGTCTAGGTAAGGCTCACAGATGCACAGTTGCTAAACCTAATACACTGTTCGGTGTATCTTAGTTAGGGTTTCCTTAGTTCATGGCCAAGGCAACTCTTATAAATGACAACATTTAATTGGAACTGGCTTACAGGATCTTTGTCCAGTATCATCATGGTGGCAAAATGGTAGTGTCCAGGTCGGCCTGGCACTGGAGGAGCTCAGAGTTATGCATCTTCTTCCAAAGGAAACCAGGAGCAAACTGTTTCCTGGCAGCTAGAAGAGTCTCAAAGCCCACCCCCACAGTGACACACTTCTTCCAACATGGCCATATCTCCAAGTAGAGCCACTCCCTGGGCTAAGCATAATCAAAGCACCACAGTATGGTATGGGTGGCTACTTCCACAAAGAGAAAAACCACCTTTTTCTAAACATTTGCTGATGGTCTGGTTGGCTCTCTTTCACTCTCAGCTGCTCATTCCCTCCTCACTCAAAGAGACAAATTCCTCTTCCTGATCTCAGCTGCTGCCTACACTCTGAAACTGCATTTTGGCTCTCTACTTCTTCACATTATTCACAGTAAAGCCTGTTTGATAACAGAATCATTAAATAATAAATCTCACTGGAAAGAATTATACCCCGCTTCTGAATATAACATTTGATTTTAATGATACAAATCAAAAAATTCAATGGTAGTTTAGAGTGTTGGATGCCAGGAGAGGAAAATGACTTCAAGAGGACAAACTTGAAAAATAGAAATTCCATTTCAAGCAGTCTTTTCCCTGGCAGTCACGTTTTGCTATCTTTACTAACAGGTAGCATCAGGCAACTTTTGGTACAGGGTTAATAATGATGAGGATAGTTCCCATATATCATCAGTCAAGTTCTTAAGTGGTCCAAAACTCTTACATTACTCTCTTCCCTACCAAAGTCTGAGACAAAGTATACTAAACATGTAATTCAATAATTTAATTTTATATATTTCTTAGTTTCTCTGTAATAAATATATCCTTTAAGTAAAACAGCATTGTTTAGTCAAATAAGGCAATAAACATACAAGACACTTTACTCTTCAGATGGCTGGAGAGAGAGCTCATCAATTAAGACTACTTGTTGTTAGTTCCCAACACTCACAAGCAGCTCCCAATACCCTAATGACTTCTGCCACAACGTTCTTATACCCTCTTCTGGTCTCTGTGAGTACTGCACATGTGCAGCAAATAACAGGCATTTTGATTTTTTAAGCTAAGAAACACTTTTCAGACACAATCTTTCTCCACTGATCAAAGTCAAGGGGGTGAAAAGAAGAGTGTAAGAAGAGTATTTACATAGTTCATAATGATCTTTAGAGGCAGAACTCATGTTAGACATCTTACTGCCCACATCTCTGTAGCTGCAATGATAAATGGTGCCTGCGGTAGGCTGCAGGTCTTGGCCAGTGCACTGAGTCGACAGGCTGTAGCAAGAGCAACAGAATTGGGAAGATAGTTTTTACCTAGTGAAAAATTACTCTGTAGGATTTATAGGATGAATAGATATTTGTATCCTGAGATTTACCATAACACAAACTTTTCTAATTCTGAAAGTTCAGATCATTCTGAATATATTCTAGCATTTATCAGTCATTGATGAAGCCAAAGGCTTTGTTTCCAACGATAAATAACACTTGAGCTTTGTTGTACTTAAAACTTTGTAAACTGTCACTTGGAGATCTGTCCCAATATATCTTCAGCAGCAAGTACTATCTAAGAGCCTGGCATTCTAGTGAAAAGACAGATCCAGCATGAGGACCACAGGACTCTGAGAGATGAGAATCATAAAACATGCATTCTGACTCCTCTGTGGGTTATTATGGATTGACGCTTCTAACTTAACATTTTCCTCTATGGCAAGAATCTTTTTTCATGTTACTTTGTGGTTTGAGAATATTGCATATGATGTGTTTGATCAAATCCACATCTCTCATTTTCTTTTATGATCTTTGTGTCCCTTGTTCTACAATTATCCCTGAGCCTGGCAATACAAGAAATGGCCTGTGATGGTATTTTGATCCTAGAAAAATGATTCAGATAACTGTTAAAAGTTAGCAGTCATACAGAGAAAAATGAAAGTTTAGGTAGTGAATAGAAGACATGCATGAAATACTCTAGATTATTGGTTGAAGTTTGTTCCTAATCTATCTGGCAACTATAATCAAGACTAGGAATATTAACATTTCCAGGAAATCTAGGCTAATAATTACTAAATATTCAGATAAAATAGGGGTGATTATGGTTATTTGAATAGGTATGGCCTCAATAGACTCACATATTTGACTGCTTGGCACAAAGGTTTTGGTACTATAAGGAGGTGTGGCTTTGTTGAAGAATGTATGGCCTTGTTGGGAGAAGTGTATCACTGCAGAGAGTGGGCTTTGAAGACAACTATACTCAAGCTACACACATTGTGGCCCAGAGCCTCCTGCTGCCTTTGGATCAAGCTGTAGAACTCTCAGCTCCTTATCCAACACCATGTTAACCTGCATACTGCCATGTCTCCTGCCATGAAGATAATGGGATAAACCTCTGAAACTGTAAGCCTGTCCCAACTTAAATGTTTTTTTTTAAAAGTTGTCATGGTCATTTTGTCTCTTCACAACTATAAACCTTAGCTAAGTTGGTCCCTGGGGACTGGGTTATTGCTGTAATAGACCTAACTGTGCTTTTGTTTGGAAGAATGTGGATTTGAGGACTTTGGATTAGAAAAGTAGTGAAATGTTTTAAGCAAGGCTTAATGGGCCATCCTCGTAGGGACATAAAAGACAGTGGTGCTGAAGGTAATTTGAACTATGGTGACCTGACTCAAGAAGATTCGGAGGAGAATATTTCTATGTGATATAGAGACTATTCTTGAGATATTTTGGTGAAGAATGTGGCTGCCTTTTGCCCTTGTCTTTGCATCCATCTAAAGTGAAGAGTTTTGGATTAATTGCACTGACAAAGGAGATTTCAAAACTACCTAGTGTGGACCATGTCAGGTAGTCAGGTAAATTAAAGAAAAGCAAGATGAAAATAAAATGAGTGGTGACATCAGACCAACACCCTGACCCAGCTAAGCTTCCAATTTGTGAAAAAGAACAGGTTAGGTCCAGGTGTGGTAGTACATGCCTTTATGCCCAGGACTCAGGTGACAGAAGCATAACAGATCTCTGAATTCAGGGTCCTCCAGTCTACACAGCAAGTTCCAGGAGAGCTTAGCTTAACTAGAGAAGGAAACCATTGAAAGCAAAAATCTGGTAAGGATGTAACTTCAGGAGGGGGCAATGTTCCAGCCTTTGATGCAAGCAGCAGAACTTGGCATCTTCAGCCACCAAGTTCTGGCTTTAGACTCAAGGACAGAAGAAAGGAGTTATGGAATCTTCCTCCACGACTAAGCAAAACTGCTGAGGCAAGGTGTGTGGCAGAGGTATCCCTGCATGGAGGCACAAAGAGACCATTGTGTGAAGCTAGGATGGTGATTTTTTGGATTGCTTTGGAGATCTCAAAAAGTTAGAGATGCCAGAGTCTTGGGATACCTGCCAAGGAACACTGATAACGGGTACTAGAACTAGCCCAAAAGAAAGACGTACACTGCAATCAACAAAGCTAAAAGGAGTTGAAGATCATTTTGACATCAGACATGGATATGCAGAGTTTGGAGTCTGTGAAGCTGCTTTTTGGTCTTGCTTTGTTCCACTATTTTCTCACTAAGCTCCCTTCCCTGTGTTTTGTAACAGTAATGCATATCCTGTGCAATTGTATGTTGGAAGTATGCAACCTGTTGTTTTACTCTGATTTTTATAGAGGATTATTCTCTTAGGGGGTACCCCCTTACTGGAGTATGTGTGACCTCATTGGAGGAAGTGTGTCACTGTGGGGGTGGGCTCTGAGGTCACCTATGCTCAAGCTGCACCCAGTGTGCCACACAGTTTCCTTCTGATGCTTGTGACTCAAAACGTAGAACTCTCAGCTTTTTCTCCAGCACCAGGTTTGCCAGGATGCTTCCTACCATTGTGATAATGGACTAAAACTTTGAAAAACTGTAAGGCAGTCCCAATTAAATGATTTCCATTATAAGAGTTGCCTTGGTCATGGTGTCCCTTCACAGCAGTGAAAACCCTAACTAAGACAGAAGTAGTTTTCAGTTTGGGGGGCTATAGTCAGGGACCATCCATTCATGACAAATGTACTACCAGAGCTTCAGACCTTATCAAACATCCATGTCTCTGTTCCTTTCTCTATAAAATGAAAATAATGAACAATAATACCTACTCTTTTTGATGCTATATTGAATAAGATAATATATATAAATACATAGTATTATATCCATTAAGTTTCAAGGTTGCAACTATAATCACTACCTAAACAGTTGAATTTTAGCATATTTGTATTTCAAAAAGCTAAATCAGAATTATCTTTTAATCTCTAAATTTGTCCTCGTTGTTCTTGGTTAAGATGTATTATACATCATTTTTATAATAACAACTTGAAGTGAAAGGACAGCAAGAAAGTTTTCTAAATTATACTGAAAGAAACTCAAAGTCTGGAAAAGGAGACTAGTGTTGTCCTACTGAGCACTACATGCGCATTGTGTATTTATAACCATATTGTAGTGATGTCTATCCCACTGTTATCATATGCTTATTATTCACAAATTAAAAAGGCATTACAATTTCCAAATTTACAAAATGTGCATGGTAAATCACTAGTGGGTTACAGTCAAAAAACATTAACTCAATTTATCTAAATCTGTAGTCTTTGCTCTAATACATATCTATGACTTAATCACAAACCAATCCATTGACATTACTCCAAGCACAACATGTTTACAGTCAAAGTCATGATCTTCTCATACTGCAACCCTTGCATCCTCAAAAAAAAAAAAAAAAATCTGTAGATTTTCTCTCTTTGTTAGCAAATTTGTTGCACGTTGTTCTCATCTGCTCACCATGAATATTTAAGGACCAAGTTCTAAGATCTGTGTTTATAAAGTCCTGTGTATTCATCTACTGCTCTTTGTCTCTGCTGTTATTACCTTAAATAGTTGTAATCTGCCTCATATTGGGCCATTCTGAAGATAATTCTTTGGATTCAAATCAGCTATTTTTCACAATACATAGATTATTGTTCATAGCCCATTGAACGGTTTTGATGTTTCTTCATTATTTTAGTTAAAATTCCAAATTTCTTCACGTAATATTAAGGACCCCATAAGCACATTGCTCCAGGTAATTTATTCTAATTATCTTCTGGGAAAACTTATAACTAGTGGTTCTCAAACATTTTTGAATCTATGTTCTGCTTTTATGCACTGCTTTTATGCACTGTCCTTTCTGATATCCCTTCATCTGTTGAAATGAGTGAACTTCAACAGAAATTGATATGTCAGCTTATTGTCTGATGTAGGCCCTGACAGCATTAATCACATCTTTGTCAGTCTTCTCATAGTATTTGACACCTACTGATGAAGAGACATGTGTCATGTGGCTATGACAATCATCTCTGTGTGAAAGCTTCTCAAGTAGAGACCATTTTAATGTATATACTATATATATATACATATATGCATATATGTATATATAATATATATATTGTTTTAATATATTTTGTTTCTCAATCACAGACTTAAAAATATACTTTAAAAAACCTGTGAATGGGCTGGAGAGATTGCTCAGTGATTAAGAGCACTGACTGCTCTTCCAGAGGTCCTGAGTTCAATTTCCAGCAACCACATGGTGGCTCACAACAGATAGTTGTGAGCATAATGGGATCTGATGCCCTCTTCTGGTGTATCTGAAGACAGCAACAGTGTATTCACATAAAATAAAGAAATCTTTAAATTAAAAAAAAAAATACAACAAAAAAAACCTTGTGATTATATTGAACATAGTTTTTACCATTATTCTTTAAACAGCATGGCAAACATTTACATAGCATTTATGTTATACTAGGGATTTTAAAATCTACATGCAATTTAAAATATAGGGAAGGATATGTATACATTATATGAAAATCTATACAATTTGAAATAAGAGACTTAGGATCTGTGTACTCTTATATCTGAGGAAGGGGGAAGGTTTCCTAGAACCAATCGACCAAGGAACTACTATGCTGTGTCTTTCAGAAATACATAAATACCTAAGTCAAGACTGATATTCCAAGTATGTAATAACTGTATTTTACATACACAAAAAAAAAGCATAATGAAGACAAGGATCAACAAAAATAGAATAGAAATCCAAATCTTATTATCAATGAGAAGGGATATTAGCATTAGAAGCGAGCTTGTTCTGAGCTAACTAAATAGTCCCAGGTGTGTCTCAAAGCATCTGATTCCATTCAACTACAGAGTGATTTCATGGTCTATAATTTTATTTGTGGGCAGCACACAGATGGTTACTTATTATGCTTTTTAGCTTAAACATATGTTGGACATATTCATTTGTGGCTATCAGTTATTTTATAATAAAATATCTAAAAGGATTATCAGTTACTTTACACAATATATAATTAGAAAGACATCAAAATGATCCAGGATTCCCTATCATATCCAAACACCCCATACTTGGTTGTCTATTAATCTTTTCATTAAAGAATAATTACCAGAGGAGAAACTTGTCAGTGTCTACATGAATGCAAATAGATGAAAAAAAAGACAGAAAGAGGCAGTAATGTGGAATGGGAAAAGCAGAGAGAGAGAGTTAGTGGTAACCAAGGAAAGGGAGAGATCAGAAGCCATCATACAGCAGGTTCTAGGCATTCCATAAAGAATGACTGAGAAGAAAAGGGATGACATTTAAGCAGCAAGAGGCTCAAAGACATACTGACCAAATGACACAACTGGTTAATATTTTGTCTGTATGTTACTGAGAACAAAGAACAGAGCAAGAATGTGCAGAAGTTCTGGTTAATATTTAGAAAAGAAATAAAACCTCTGGATGTCTAGGTACAATGAGAATCTTGCCACACTTGCAGTCCAGCCATGCTGTATTGGTTTTTTGTTTGTTTGTTTGTTTGTTTGGTTGGTTGGTTGGTTGGTTGGTTGGTTGGTTTTCTGCAATATCAATTTCTTCTCCCCAATCCCTGCTTTTCCTGCTAATGTCACTTTCTGAAATAATCGTTTTGAAGCACCAAATGAGATGAAAGACTCTTGTGTGCACCCTCTAAAGTACCCTGAACTTTGGTTCATAACCCCTAAAGTATGAATAATTAAATGCTTCAGGTTCAGCATCTGTCTCTAAAATCACGGTTACGCAAGTCCCAAGCCAGCACAGACTATGCCTTCTTATTCGCCCCTACTTCTCTGGGGCCTAATATAAACACTGGCACATGGGGAATAATCGATACAGTTATTAAATATATGAATGATGAATGAGTGAGTGGATGAATAAATGAATGAGTTTTCTCTGGACCATCCAAACATATAGATCTAGTCGACAGTTGAAATTACCCTTCTGAGCTCAGAAGAGAGATTAAGGCGGGCAATAAAGTTTCGGGGAGTCATCAGCTTACAAGTGGTGATGAAATTCATGGAAGAGAATAAATCTCTTAGGGAGAGTAAAATTGCAGAAGACTAAAAGACAAACAAGGGATGTGGGTCCCATGAAAGCAATTCAGAAAACTTGCTCAGAAAATACGAGCACAGTCTGGATGGTAGTTAAGAGTTCAGAGTGGTTTTGATCAGATAGGCTGGCTTTAGTCTCTACTTCAGCTCCTGCTGTGTAAACCAGTCACCAAGAGATAGAGCTGCAGAGAGCAAAGCTGCCAATCCTCTGAATACTAATCACAAAGTGTAAGTCAGAACACAGACAATGGCCAAGTCTCAGTCACTTAATGAACACCAGGCTGGCTCTATATCCCATGCCTTTTAAAGAGTACATGGGTCATAGAAAATGTAGGTCTGCAGGTATGCCATATTATTGTTGGTGGGGGGGGGGGAGTGTGCATAAAGAAAAGGGAGCAAGGCAAGAGGTGGATAGGTGGAAAGTTGACAAGGGTTACAAGTAGAAAAATACTGAGTAACTGAACAGCTGAGTGGTCTATCATTCTGTATAAGGTTTCAGCTGAGGCAATAACAAATATGTCAAATTTTCCTTAAAGAGTTTGCTAAGCTCTCTAAATCTGCATCATGATTGTGCTAGTTGATTTTTGCCAACCTGACACAAACCTAAACATATTTGGAAAAAACAACTCTTAATTGAGAAAAATCTCTCCAAAGACTGGCCTATCGAAAAGCCTGTGGAGGATTGTCATTAGTGACTTAAAAAGAATAAATGTAATGGAGCAGAGGGACAGAAATCAGAGTAACGAATTATTAGCTGATGGCAATAGAGTGCAGAGAGGTAGTTTGTCTACCAGTCAGTGAAAGACACTGGGGAGGGGGAGAATCTGCAGATTCCTGATTTAAAAAAAAAAAAAAAAAAAAAAAAAAAAAAAAAAACTCATGAGACTCTACAGTCAGCATTAGGCTTGTGAAGAATATGCCCCCTGATTGTCCTTAAGCACAGTAAAACCATAAGTTTGGGGTTAAAAAATAAAGTAACTTGTTTTAGAAACATGATCCTGGGAGGCCCAGCAGTGAGGACCTAGGACAACCCAGAGTGGAAAGAACTACAAGTCATATCGAAGTCGTAACATCCAGACTCATCCCAAGAATTCAGGCATCCCCCAGGATCCCTCAGTGATCCTTTATCCTGCCTGAAAGAGGAGACACTTTCTGGCGCTGCTAGCACTCCCATCTGCAGGCTTTTATCCCTAAAGCTAAAGCTGGAACTGTCCTGATGCCTGCCAGCTTACTGTATCTATGGGCTAAGCTTTGTTTCTGCTCAGCTGATTCAGACAGAAGCATCACAGCCCCACACGCTCACAGCATCCAGGAGGCAGGGACTGGCTCGTTTCACTCCTCCTGATCTGACAGAAATACATTCTGCATAATTTGTGACATATTTATGAATTTGGTACTAGGGAAAAACAGGGTTTTATAGCTGGACACTGAACCATCAAAAGAAATCACCTCTTATCCTACAGAGGAAAACCAAAGAACTAAAATATCAGTTCTCCAGTTATGACTAGGGCAAAGAGGGAGCTGACATGTATGCCATGGGCTTTCTGTGGAGAATGGGAGTTCACCACAAGCAATGTCCTCCTGATGGGACCATTACACTCTGAATACGAGAATAACATTTCCAAGGCTTTCAGGGACGATCAAGACAAAGGCTATTCCTTGCACTAAAATATCAAAAGAGATGTAGGTAGCTAAGTAACCTCTAAAGATGAAGCTTAAATCATCCAGAATTTCGCCTGAGAAAGAAAGCATCCAAGGCACACACATAGTAAATACGGTACAGAGCAATTTAATCATGTTCTGCTCACACAACTTCCCGTGCTGCCATTCCCTCCAGTTCCCTCCTGGATGCCCATTTCCTGCCTCTGCTGTTTACAGGAATACATTTTGTATCAAACAAAAGATTTTTTTTCTCACCATCCAACTCATTCACGACTTTATCGTTGAGTATTTTTTAATGTTATAACTCAATTCCTTGTGTGGCTACAATGCTTGGGCTTTTCCATCTTGTTCTTATTTTCTCCACATCAAGCATTCTGATCGCCGCTGTCAAGATCTGATAATAAATGAAGATTTCTCCCACATTGGACCTCTTATAACCATGGCAACTCCATCAGCAGCTAATGGCCGCATTGCAAAACTGCTTTTGAAAAGGACAGCTTCTCACACTGCAATGGCACACGCGTCCTCCTTGCCATGTCTTTCCTCCATAATAATGCAAAGAGAGCAACATATCCCAAGCAAACATGTTTTGTCATGCGCATGTAGAGCCACTTTTAAAAAAATCAACAAAAAAACAGAAAGCTATTTGAAAGCCTGACACAAATGACAGGAAAGATTCTGGGAGTCTTGCAACAAGAACAGCATTCTGCCATATTTATTTACACATGCATACCATAGCTTAAGAATCAGAGTGTTTTGATGGCTATTATGCCCATCGAACCTAGGCAGCTTTCTTGTGTGCATCAAGGTTCACAGTAATTGTCCCTCTGGACAATTGGCCACTTTTGGAAATGCAGCTCCCTAAAGTCTCTCTGTTATCTTTTCTGTAAGCCTGTCATTCTCATGCTCTTTCACATGTTCTTGAAAACCTCTGGCTCCCAGAATGCACACAGCACCCTGTAGCCTGTCTCAAATCCACTCACTCCCACAGTGCCCAACCAGCAGAAATCCTCCTCTAATATCTGTTCTTCTATGTTCAAATCTGCTCGGCCTTTCTTATATCAGATAGATGCAAACTAGTTCCTAATGAACACATTTCACCTGGGTATCTACCACTGCAGTGGTTTGCCAATTAAACCAAAGGGAGATATTTTTCTCAGCAGACTAGACATTATGTCTAGTTTTGAAAGTAAATGACAATATCCATATTGATTAAAGATCTGCATTTTTTGTCCATCTATCTATCCAGCAGTGTCTTTGTAAATATATATCCATGAAAAGGGACTTCAAGTTCTCCAAGAATGAATTGTGTGGGCATTTTCCCCCATTTTTCTTTAACGATCAATAGTGATCAATAAAGAAGCAACTCACTGTCAAGCTTCCAAATCTGGCAGAATCTGTAGGTTTCAATAGCACTGATACCAAACACACTTCATAATTTTAAACAATTGCCACATGTGAGGCAACGTAAGTTGTATGTATAAGACAGACATAGTGGGAGGGATAACCCAGGTCAGTGAGACAGCAGGGAAGCTTCTTCCTGTTAGCTATCAATACACTTTGTTCTTATCTTGCCCAAGCTGCTTAGTCTCCCTTTTCTAAGCTATTCTGTCTTTGAAAACCTACAAAATGTTTGTCCGGCATAGTAGTTAAGACACTGTTGGATTTTCATTGAATCACCTCTGCTCTCTGCTGAGAAATGATGGGCAAATTATTCAAAATCATTGACTCCCAAACACTTAATTGCAAAAATGGGGTGATATTCATGGTGCCCAGTGAACTGCAGGGAGGAAGCATTGATTCCATGCATGAGAAGGAGAATCTAGGGGCCGAAGGTTTTTCCCCTTTGTCTGTTCCATCACTTCTGACTCTTCATTTTCTCCTATTCCGGGGAGCAACTGTGAGGGTGACCCTCCTGGCATGCCCATCTGGTTCAAGTGTTGTTTTAATTAGTGGGCAAAATTGCTTCTTTTCACACTTAAATAAGTCAAACTGTTTGCTGCAAGATTGTCAGTGGTGACTTTGTTTTCCATATCAAACAGAAAAATTGAAAATTACACATAAATCACAGCTGCAAATTTTTTTACTCCCTCCATATAAAATTAAAAGTGGAAATGGAGAAACATGATGCTTCCTTTTTGAGCTCCTTCATCTCTTTCTGTGGAGAAGTGAACAAGAGACTACTCCTTGGTGGCAGCCCTCACAATGCCATGGCCAGATCACATTTCCCCTAATTGTAGCAAACAAAGATGACAAAATGTTCCCTGAAGAAAGTTTCTTTTTAACATCTTTTTAAATGGCTAACTTTAGAGGAAGACTCAGCAGGATCAATGCAGAGCACTGATTTCTACACACACAACAGAGATTTTCATTCTTTGAAAAGCATCAGAATAAATGTGAAGCTTTTGGTTAAAACATTCCACGTAGCTAGGAAAAGCAACATCGAGCATAAAGAATTTTTGCTGCTGGCTCATTCTGAGTGGTGGTCATCCAAGCTCAAGGATGCCACAGTGTGCATGCGTGAGTGTGCCTTTTGGTAATAACAATAAAGTCTGAACTTATGCATAGTCCTACCTGTCATCATGGGTCCAAAATCCATAGTCAAGTCAAAGAAAAGAACTATGAAGTCAGAGCACAGGGCAGCTGGTAACTTAGTGAGAAGCAAAACCTGAAAGATTAGTTAGCAGGAAAAGGTAAAGATCAAAGGAAAAATAATAATGTCTGCATGTGAGCAAATTGAATCAATTACCAAGACACGGCCTCTCTAAGCACACCTACAACTAGACTAAAAGTGTCTGTCTGGTGTTTCCCATTAGTCTTAAGCATTAGTTACCCAAGGGAAGCTCTTGCCCAGTCTCTGAGCTTTATGTAGCCTTTTAAAAGTGATGTGTATATAACCAACATTTATCTTCCCATTCAACTTGTTTTTCTATCAAAAACCAATGTCTTTTGGAAGAAAATACAACCAACAGCTCTTAGTGTAAAAGCATCTACGTTTGGTTGTGACTCAATATTATGCAGAAAAACTGTTGTTGTCTCATGGGGAAATGTAATCTTTTCTCTGTTGGTCAATTTAACTATGTTTTAAAAAAAAAAGTGATGGAAATGTTCTCAGCTCAAATTGTGATCTAGCATATGAAGAGTATTAAATAATAGGTTCCCTTTGAGATCATAGGCACATTTTCTTCAAAGCAATATTGACATGGTCTAGTCAATAAAATAGGGTTTTATTCTCTGTGAACTTATTTGTTCCAGGCCAGCCTCCCTTCACTGTGTGGAAACCTGGAATTTGTCATCATTTTCTCAGGAAAACAGTGAGGAGCAGTACATTTTCTTTCTTTCTTTTTTCTTTTCTTTTTCTTTCGCTTTCGTTTGCCTTAATACATTCTGAGAAATAAGACAAAACATTTTTTTGTTTAAAGATAAAAGGATAGATATCATTGTTTTCTCAAAACAAAATTCTACTTATCAAAATATATAATTTTGCCCTTTTTAATGTCCTTTTTAAGAAGTCTCAGAAGTCAGGCCTGGTGGCACATGCCTTTAATCCCAGAACTTGGGAGACAAAGGCAGGAAGATCTCTGAGTCTGTCTGCATAGCAAGTCCCAGGACAGCAAGGGCTACACAGAGAATCCCTGTCTCAGAGAGAAAAATGAAACCAAACAAAAACAGAGGCCTCAGAGGTTGCTTCTTTTAGCCAGTGTTATACAAGGTCATCATTAGCACCCCATAAATAGTCAATAAATAATTAAATAATCAGTGAATGTGACCTAACAGATAAGTGTACCACTCATGATCCTGTGAATTGTAGCTCCTGTCATTTCTGCAACATGCTCAGGAGATGTCATTATTTCCATCACACTAAGGAGTTGGAGGAAAGGAAATCTGTTATTAGGTTTGGGCCCCACTAGTCTCTGCAGCCTTTTCTTCTCTCCCTAGCCCCATAGCCACTGGTAGCTCCCTGCCTACTTCCTGGCTGGAAATCTGACCTGTGCCCAGGTGCCCAGAGTCCAAGAAAGAAATGCAGGGTCCCAGATCAGAAACTGCTTAGGTTAGCACCCATCAGCTGCCTTCTCTAGCTGCATCCACACAGTTGACTCTGGGGTCCCTGAGGCTACAGAGAGAGTGACACCCTCCTGGGAGCCCTTCTGTGAGTCGATGAACACACTCTCATGTACTGACACCAGGAAGACAGCTGGTGCTATTTTCACATTCTCAAGGGAATTTTCAGACTTCAGGTTGTTAGATTCTAGACATCAGAGGGCTGCCAGGTATGATGGGTACACCTTAATATATAAATAAATGTACACCTCCTGCCCACCTCACCATATCCTGGAAGTCACATATTAATGATATTCTTTTTTCCTACCTTACAAGCCAACACACACACACACACACACACACACACACACACACACACAAATAAATAAATAAATAAAATTAAAGCAGCTCTCTCTTTGCCTCTGCTCTTTTTTCTTCTTTCCCTTTTCTTGCCTACACTCTCTCTGGCATTAAATCAATTTGTGGCCTGAAAGAATAATTTGCCTCAGTGTCCTATCAAATCTGAGCCCTTAAAGTTACAAATAGTGAAACCAGAATGCCTAAATTTGTGAATCTAGTCCCATTTCTCCTGCAGCCTCTGTGTAAGGTCTGACAAGTGACAAACCTCCCCAAATGGCAACTTGATTATTATGTCTTACCTATACTGAAGTAGGTCCCTTAGTTATATGAGTAGCCATCCAAACACTGAGGGTCTCTTGGAGCTTCCAGAATAATGACTTATGTCCTGATCACCTTTCTGTGTCAGTGTCTGCAAATAAAAGGGTATTTTGGTAGTGGTAATGTAAATGTGTGTGTGTGTGTGTGTGTGTGTGTGTGTGTGTGTGTGTGTGTGT
>JADRCD010219522.1:27296-53211 GCA_019843815.1 Montemys delectorum
TGTGTGTGTGTGTGTGTGTGTGTGTGTGTGTGTGTGTGTGTGTGTGTTGTATTTCAGGTTATTAGTGTTACACCTGAGAGAAATGACAGCCTGGAGGAATGCCATGGCTTTAAGTTTTAGGTCATGTTTGAGTTAAGTCTTAAAGTTGTTCCTGTGTTGATGCTTACATTGCTAAAGAAGCATAAAGAAAGCAAGCCCCAAAGCTGAGGCTGTGATGAAGGGAAACTGAGAGGACTGGTGGTCATCATCATTGATGGAATCGGTTGAGCTTTCAGGTCAGACAAATGTAGTTTTGTATCCAGTTTCCTATCATGGATAGCTGCAGGCTTGTTCTTGATCTCTGGCCACCCAATCATTCTTGCCTGTAAGATGGAGTTAGTAATGGGATTTATTGGAGTTATTAGCAGAATTGATACCTAAGGCCCAAGGAAAGGCTTTAAAAATGTTAGTTCCTTTTGCTATAACAATTATACTACCAAGAAAAAGAAGGGAATACTTCATTAAAGTTTATCTATGGACAAGCCTCTCAAATAATATTTTTAAGTTTCAAATTATGCTGTGAAGAAGTTGGGCTGTAAGTCGATGGTAAGATGTTTTCTTAAGGATGTGGGGATGCTCTGTGATGAACCCCATGAGGGAAAAAAGAAAAAGAAAAGAAAAAGGATGTAGGGATATTGGAGTATCTGTGAGAGTGATAAGGCCTTTCTTGGCTCTTGGGTGTGCTTTTAACTCAAGACTTGGGGTGTTTGATGATCACAGGCACACAAAACTTTCACTGAATCAGTAGCCTTTGGATCCTTGTATCAAATGTAAGGATGGGGTTGACCCAGGGTGAGTTTTAGAAGGAAGCATTCTGTTATAGGAACTTCAGAAAGAGAAAGAAGGCTGAGCTCCTGCCTGATAGAAGGGGTATCTGGAAGTGGGGTACCACTGAGCCTCTGTACCTTAGAGGTCATGAGGCTATGGATGATGGAAGAAACATGGGGAGATGAGCTAGTCAGTCCAGGTTTCCTTCCCCATGTCCAGGTATTCCAATCCTGAGTATGGTTTCCAGGAAAGGGGCACTCTTTTAAGGCAGAAGAGAAAAAGAGAAGCCAGGACCCTCCCTCCCCCTTTCCTGGCATATATGAGCTCTGGCTATGGCAAGACCAGGCACATTTTGTTATATTCACTTTCTCTGGCATCTCTGGCCTCTCAAAAGGACATTGCCTGGCAACAGGCCAAAGAGTATTTCCCTCTTTTATACAAAAAAGAAATTGTCTGTGTTTGATGGTCTTTCTATCTAAAACTGCCTAGCCAGGTTCTAAGACCTGTCCCCATGGTTTTCAATCCAGGGGGTTAATCCCTAGCACTGAAATAAAAAGTTAAAATGAGAAATGGTGAGGAGGAACTCCTCACGACCATCTATGTATACAGGGGTGGGCAAGAGCTAAGGAAGGATCGTGATCTGTCACCTATACCCGCAAAACTCCCACTAGATTTGAATGCAAGAGAAATGCAAAGAGCTTCATTACCAGAAGGTCACAGTTCAGAGATTCAAACAACACTACCACTTTAAAACATTAAACATTTCTGATTTAGTTCTACAGACACTAAACTTCTCCCTGCAATGTTATTTTTATTCATGTTTCTTCTTCTCTTGTCCCTTGTTTGGAAAGATTTTATTTCCCAAGAAAGCTGGATTTATCCAGCAATACTTAATTTGGCTCCTATTTTCATTTAATAAAATAAAATATGGCTAGAGTCAGGTTTCTTATCATCTCAAAACCATGAGTGTTCCCACATTTAATTGCTATAATTCCAACCCAAAGCAGAGGAACTTGAAATATTGTTTCTCCTTGTATTCTTCTTGCAGGCTAATTGCTGCAGAATGCATTATCATATCCCTGATAATAGATTGTATTTCCCAGTCCTATTAAATTCAAATGCAGCTGTATGACTCGCCTTGAGAAAGAAAAAAAAAACATATTAGAATGGATCAGTTGCAGATGGAAGAGAGGTGAGAAATAAAGTATTCCAAGACATTAGCCAGTTAAAGAGGAGAGAACACTTGCTCCAGATGGGAGCATCTTATCAGCCTCGGGGAAGAAGATGGACAAAGCAAATCATTAGGTCAGGTCAGTACAGAAGTCAGGACGCCATGGCACGGAAGATTCCAGACACAGTATGTTTAACTCCAGCCCAAGCTCCAAGAGGCCATCTCTGTAGAAATCCTCCGTGCTATAAAGAGCTTCTTCCCTTCTCAGAGGCCAACAGCCTTGCCCACCCTAAGGGTGGGTTAAAATCCCTAAAGTGAAAGAAAGCGCTGGATTGTCTTATTAAAAGATCCCAAACTACACATGCCATTTCTGGTCTTACTACTCTATTGTCGGGACTTGTATCAAGTACTGCCTATTAAAGACTCCAAGATGGAGGAAACATAATCACTATTTACAAAATGATGTCACTTCCTCAACTCAGCTGTTTGTCAATACCATGTAGTAAATAAATTAATTTCAGTAACTTCCTTCCCTAGAGAAATTTGTCTAATAAAGGCCAAGAGTTTTACATACATACATACACACACACACACACACACACACACACACACACACACACACACAAATTGGTTCTTTCCTTTTCTGCCTAGATTTCAGCTTCTTTCTGGTTACCCTAATTGTCTTCCTGAGTTATGATCTCATGAAAATGCTAACAATAGGAGCGTTTCTCATACTGACTGTGTTCTTTAATGGCCACAGTAATCCTAGATAATTCACCTTCATAAAAATGCCATTCTGTACATTTAAAATGAGCTAATGTTTAGATTCAGTAGACCAAGATAGAGGTCTAAGAACTTGTATATTTAAAAACACAACTCAAATATGTTAAGGACTTTTTAAGTAAATTGGCAATTGATATTAAACAGCATTAATACAACTTCCCTTTGACCTTAATGTTTAACACTAGGATTTTTCACTTCAAGAACATCTGAACAACTATAGAATGATAGTCATACAGACTGATACTTCAGCTTTGTTTAGATTAAAGAAGAGCTTAAATATCCCTCAAGAGGAAACTGTAAGAATAAATGCATATGTTCATATATTAGAAACTTAGGCAGCAACTACAGAATGGAGGGTGGACAATATTCTTACATGTCAATTAAAGCAGTTTATACAAAAGTTTCTTATCTTCTTGGTGAAACACAAAGGAATTTGTACATGTGTGATCACACATGAGCATATAAGAGGTATACACTGATCTTAATAGTGACCAAATTTAGTAAGTTCGGGGGGGAAAGAGACAGAAAGAAAAACTTGAGAATCTTACTTTTTAATTCATATATTTCCCATCATAGTTTTGTCTTACCATTATTCATTACCCTCTGTAGTTTCCCTGTCAATTTCATCACACATACCTTCATGAATCTCCTTCATACACAAATCCTGAATCATCATTCATCCATTCATGCAGCTTCTGTTGGGCAAGGTCCATGATGGTCATGTGCTGCTGCAAGCACTGACAGCCAACACGATGGAACAAAGAGTAGGCATCAACTCAGCCCCTCTGAACGTCTATGAGGGGGATGGGCTTTTGGCACATGACTTGTCTGGTATTCTGAGAATGAAATTAAGTAGTGTGTGCGCATTATGTAGCACAGAGCTCAGCACCCCAGGAGCCATGTTTAGTGCTGCTGTGGTCCTCATCATCATGTTAATGACCAAATGTTTACTCCAGTGTGGATTTACTGAAGAGTAAGTTCATCCTAAGGATATTATTGTTGACCTTTAAAGGCAATTTCAAGTATATTTCTTTTACAGAATTCTATTTTAGAAGAGTTACTGAAAATGAAGTCAAAATTTATTTAGCAAATACATATATATTGCCTCCTATATGGATTTAGCAAATATGTGTGTGTCAATATATATTGCCTCCTACTTTTTTGATATGTCACTCGGCGACAGAATTCTGACTGGATTTAACAAAGTAGACTACATGTCAGCTGTTGATGCCCTCAGAAACGTGTAAAACATTGTGGCCATGTCTGTGAATATAAGGAGACTCTTCTGGGGATCAGAATTTCCATGGGAAGTTTGCATGAATTCTTAATCATGAGAACAGATACATTAACCAATTTACAAAGTTTTCTAAGTGAGCTTCTCCTCATGTTTGTATTTGAGCTACAAATATGGAATGCCTCCCCTCCCCTCATATTTGTACATGACTTTAAAAACAGGGAAGCCACAGCTAACACAATCTATTGTATTTTAGCTTTCCTTTTGTAATCACTTAGAAGCTAAACAGTAAGTTCCACTTAACTATCCAATTAAATATATTGCTTACAAACAAAAACAATTATATGTTCCATTATAATGAAAATGAAAATTGCAATTGCTTTCACTATGGAATATCTGCCTCTTTTCATAAGTTTCTTTTCTTTATTTTTTTCCAATTTCCCTTTTGTTTGTTTTATCCACTAGTGCAGAGTTAACTCTTTCAAGAAAGACAAACACTTAAAATGCTGTTGTGTGGGCTTTCGGCAGTGTTCCAGTATCTTAGCCCTGACTACATTTGCAATCAGTCCTTGGTGATTGCTAGAGTGCTAACAGGAACATTAGGAAAAACAGAACCTCTGCAAATAATTTTTGTGCTAAGAACATGAAAATTATCTAAGTAAATACATAGTTATTTAATGTATCCGAAGATGATTGTTAAGTTGAAAAAGGAAAAGGGCAAGTAATAATTTCAATTTGTGAATTTCAGTATGTGAATCATAAAAATTATTTTGCTGTAAGACAAGAAAGGCACTAGGTACACCTTTAATACACATTATGGCAGCGTTTTTTAACATTGTGGGTCACAACCCTTTTGGAGGCTTGAACGACCCTTTCACGAGGGTCACACATCAGATACCATGCAAACCAGACGTTTACATCGTGGTTCATAACAGTAGCAAAACTGCAGTAATGAAGTAGCACTGAAGATAATCTTATGGCTGGGGGTCATTATCACATGAGGAACTGTACTAAAGGGTCACAGCGTTAGGAAGGTTGAGAACCACTGCTTTATCTGAGCTGAGTTACTGTGCTGGGAAATATCTCCAAGAATCAGACATGCCTCCAATTTTAGCACGTTGGTTGTAGCAGGGCCATTCGGTGGTACATAAAACTACCACCTCAAAGTATATTCAGGATTCATTTATCAAGACCCAACTATGTTCCTCTGGGAAATTGGTCAAATACTAATCATGAGGCACTGTGTTCAACTCTTCCAACATGCACAAGCCGATACAAATTGTTAATTTAAATTTTTGAACTTCAGGATCTAGATTTGGGTTGCAATCTATCTCAGGAACAGTTATGTCAAAGCCTGTTTCCATTTCCACTTGCATTAGCAATATGCAAGAGGAACACAATGCTGAATGAGAGAAAAGGAAAACCAAGTATTTTGGTGGTCATGACTTTGTCTTATGGGTCACGCAAATATTATTTAAACCATTGTAAGGCACTCAATAGCATATAGTATTTGAATTAGCATGTATTTTTCCAGCTTCTTTGATTTATTAGGTATTAAGTTATATGATTTAGTGGTTAAAATGGACTCTGAGATCTCTTAGGTTACTATAATCACTAAAATTGGTAAACTTTGATTGGTTCTTGAAAAGTTCCCTAGGAAAAAAATTCTCTTTAATATATGTAAGCATTTGCAAACAATAGCAAAAAGTAACAGATTTTTTAAAAAAAATCCAGCTTCTACTTCTATTCTATTTTATTTTATTTTACTTTAATTTTAAATCAATTTAGTATCTGTGTACACTTGGAAAAAGTTTATAAGAAATGATTTTCTCCTTCCACCACAGTCCAGATACCAGACCTCAAACTCAGGTTGCCAACCTTGTCTACAGCATTCTTATCCACTGAGCCACTCACATTACAAAGTTTGTAATGAAGGGAACACAGTAGTTTGATGGTTTTTTTCTCTTGTTGTATGTGTGAATTTGTGTGTGTGTGTGTGTGTGTGTGTGTGTGTGTAATTAATGAATCTGTGGATAAAGTCCTTATCTTATAAGCATGAAGACTGAGATTCAAGACCCTGGAGCTCACATAAATGTCATGCAGGTGCAGTAGTCAAGTACAAAATTCTAGCACATGGAGGAGAGACATAGGGGTCCCTGTAACAACTGGGCTAGCTGGATTGGCTGGATTAGGGAATCTCTGGCTTTAGCAAGATACCCCCACACACACACAATAAATAACAGCAGAAAGCAATCAAGGAAGATAACCACTAGACATCAACATCTTACCTCTCTATACACACAACACACACATTGTGTGCTCCAGCAGTTACACCCTACAAATGCAAAAACATATACACGGTACCCACCAAACACACTGAGTACAAAATAAACTCTGTAAAATGGTATTAAGTTGATCTAGACATAACACTCTTGAGATGTTCACCCAAGTTCTCCTTTTTCATTAAACCAAAATTGGACGTTATGTTTTTAAGCACAAGTAATTTAGCTGGAGATCAGAGCAATGTCTCTGTGTGTGGATGTTTTTCTTCTTCTGCGCTGATTTGTTTAGGGTATCTGGGAAAGCAGTTGCTGTCTTAAAGAACTAGACAGGACTCTTCTGACACATATTTAATTTCTCTAAACTCTAGATTGATTCTTTGTATGTGAATCAAATACTTCTGCTGTATACTCCAGAGACAATGCCATATGTATTTCTTAGCTGTGTTATATATGTCCAATTGCCTGAAAAATGTCTGCCAGGAGCTGAGGAAAGCTTATTATTGTTCTGTTAGTGTTTAGTGTGTAGTGGTTGTTCAAAACTTAGGTCTTAAAAGAGCTTTTTGTCATAGGGAGCACTTCAAAAGAAATGAGTAAGTTACCTGTTACTTTAGTCTTTTCTTTTTATGGACACTAAGATCTCTCTCTCTCTCTCTCTCTCTCTCTCTCTCTCTCTCACACACACACACACACACACACACACACACACACACACACACACATATACATCTTTTCAGCACCTGGTAAATGAACTACTCTACTCTTTGTAAGATCTGTCCTGATATGTATGCAGATAGTGACGAGGGACAAGTAAGAGTAACTGCCTGGCTTGGCATGTGTTAAGAAAACAGCCCAAAGCAATCAAGATCACCCATGACAACACCTGTTCTCTTTGTTACAGTTGTCAGGTAGTCTTGACAAGCAGTGAGTACACTCAACATTGTACACGCAGCTGTTGAGGAGGTAAAGGTATACCAACCTTCTCTCTGAGTACTGCCTTAGCCTCAGAGTTGTTAATCATCATCATCATCATCATCATCATCATCATCATCATCATTATTATTATTATTATCATTATTATTATTATTATTTACTTCACTTTACATTCTGCTCACTGCTCCCTCCCAGTAATTGATCCCACAACCCTTCCTCCATCCTACCTTCCCTTCTCCTCTGAGCAGGTGGAGGCCTCTCTGAGTATCTCCCTACCCTAGCCTATCAAGGCTCTATGAGGTAGGTGCATCCTATCCCACTGAGGCCAGACAAGGCAGCCCAAATAGAAGAACATATCCCATATACAGGTAATAGTTTTTGGGATAGCCCCCGCTCCAGTTGTTCAGGACTCACATGAAGACCAAGCTGCACATCTGCTGCATAGGTGTAGAAAGGCTAGGTCCAGCCCATATATGTTCTCTAGTTGGTGAGTTGGTGGTTCAGTTTCTGAGAGCCCCAAAGGTCCAGTTTAGGTGATTCTGATGGTCTTCCTGTGGAGCTCTTATCCCATTAGGAGCCTCACTCCTTCCTCCTATTCTTCCTTTGAGAGTCCTCAAGCTCCATCCACTGTTTGGCTGTGGATGTCTGCATCTGTCTCAGTCAGCTGCTTGGTGGAGCCTCTCAGAGGACAATAGTGCCAGACTCCTGTCTGCAACCATAATAGTATCATTAATAGTGTTAGAGATTGGTGCTTGCCCATGGAATGGGTCTCAAGTTGGGACAGTTATTGGATGGCCATTCCCTCAGTCTCTGCTCCATCTTCTGTACCTATATTTCTTGAGGACAGGATAAATTTTGGGCCAAAAGTTTTGTAGGTGGGCTGGTATCCTGATGTCTCATTTGGTTCCTGTCTTCCATCTTATACTGGTCATAATGGCTAAGATCAAAAACTCAAGTGATAGTGCATGCTGGCAAGGATATGGAGCAAAGGGAACATTCCTCCATTGGAGATGGGAGTACAAACTTGCACAACTACTTTGGAAATCAATTTGCCTGTCTCTCAGACAACTGGGAATAGTTCTACCTCAAGACCCAGATATGCCACTCCTAGGCATATACCCAAAAGATACTCCAAAATCTCACAGGACACTTGCTCAACTATGTTTATAGCAGCTTTATTCAAAATAGACAGAAACTGCAAGCAACCTAGATATCCTTCAACTAAAAAATAGATAAAGAAAATGTGGTACATCTACATAAGAGAATACTTACTATTTAGCTATTAAAACCAAAGACATAATGAATTTTGCAGCAAATGTATGGAACCTGGGATAAGGAAGGAGCCCAAGAATCAGTGGGGATGTCCTTAGCTGTGACATACAGCACTGGGATATGGAGTCTCAGAGTTTTCTTTGTTTTATTATCTTAGGTAAATTGAATGGCAGTGGTGTTGCCTCTCTTTACATTACTATACCCCACCATGGGGTGGGGGGCAGGAGGGGTGAGGGGCAGAGGTTTCAAAAACCTTCAGTTTTGTTTTATTCATTCTCTCTTCTATTACAGAAAATCTTTTAGGGAATCAATTAAAAGAAAAGGCAGTTCCTGACTAGAACAGAAATGGTCATTTACAGAGCTGAGCATTGCTTAGGAAAGAGTACCTGCTGTGTGGTTGTGGAAACATTCCAAGGACAAAATGAAAGCTCAGTGGCCCATGGGAAATGATAACAGCCATTCAGTGTGGACCCAGAGCTTGCTCCAACCATTTCTCATCTATTTCACTTGAAACCAAGTGTGCAAGAAGTCAGGTGGAGGGATCAGAGAGCAGCCAACGAGCACACCTGGCCAACCTCAAGTGTCTGTACTATCACCATCCCTACAGTCCTCACCCCTGAGGGTTTGCACTCTCTTTCAGGGATGGAAAGCTTAGAGGTTCCACTCAAACTGCCAGCCCCGTAGATCACCATCTTCCACTACTTTTGCTAAAGGAACCTCAGACTCCTTATATAGAAATATCAACTTAACAAACCCAATAAATGATTTCTTGTTATAAGCTTTTTTTCTTCTCTCTGCACAAAATGAAGCAAACGGGAGAAAGACTATATCCATTTGCCTTTCTGTCAACTGGAGATGTTTTTCAATATGGTCACATGTCAACAACGCAGAGAGAACTGAAAGCAGCCTGAGTTCATTAGTCATGGTGAGAGAACACCCACCAGAAACTCTTTCTTTTATTTATGATTGTTACAAGTATATAACGAGCATGCTTATAGAGACTAGAGGATGACTTTGTGGATTTTATGCTCTCCTGACTTTACATGGATTCTGAGAATTGAAGTTGGCTTGCAAGTTTGCCGAGCCATCTCACTAGCCCTGAAAGATACATTTTAAAGGTGGACGGACTTGATTTAACTTGTACTCCATGGTTGACTGTCTACATTGTTTCTAGAGCTGTGGTAAGGGAGAATATGGTGGCAGAAGAACGTAGAAGCAAAGCTGCCCACCTCATGGTGGTGAGGAAGCTGGAAGAGGATGGGCAAAGTACCCTTGCATAGATATACTTCCATCAAATCACTTCTTTAACCAGGCTCACACCCATTGCTGAAATGCCAATCACTGCATCCTAGCACCACTATGGAGGACCATGCCTTCAGTACATGAGCCTTTGGGAGTATGCTGTATATGCAAACCATAAGTTATAGATGCATTTAGTATGTCTAACCTCATCAGTATTGCAGCTCAATTGCATGCCACTCTATGGCGATCATGTCAGTCATGACTGTATGACTGACAAAGAGCCAAACTTTAAGTTTTGATTTTGATCTTTCCTAGTCTAGCCATATACTCCATGATACTCTCTCACAATGCAGGTCCACAGCAGTGAAGGATTGGGAAGTAGGGAGAAGCTAGAAGAGTTAGGGAGCATGCTATTACAGCAGAGGCCAATCTTTTTAAACCTGCAAAAACTTACAAGAATAAAAGAAGTAAGCATTGTCAATGAAGACCATTGTTTTTATATTACTGACAATATAATTAGGAACTGAGTTCCACCCCTCAGTTGCTTACCTCATTGCCTCTGCCTAGGATGCAATTACAAATTTGATCTTAGGAAAGGGCTCAAATGCTCATAAGAAGAATCCGATGCTCATAAATGACTACAAGTACCCCTCAGTTAGTCTGTTGCTGGCACATGTAAATGTTGAGACTTCGTGTTTCAACCTATTCTGGTTTTGTTTTCACATATTTTCTTGTCAGTGAATAAACTGCTTTGTTCTTTCATTTCTCCACATCATGGTCTGGTGCTATAATGAGTCTCCCACAGTTCCGGGTAGTACTGGTTCTTGGGGGAAAGGTTGGTGTAGCATTATTGATTGCAGCTCTCACGGGAGGGACAGTGATTTACGCACTGCTTCCTGTGTGGCTGGGAACTGGCTGTACATTGACAAGGTCTTTTGTGGCATCCTCAGTTTCAACAAGAGATTCAGCAACAGAGCTGGCTGCATTGAAATGAGAATATCCTCACTGCAAGTCACATTCTATCCCTGGGTCTTACTTGGGTCAGTGACAGGTCAGTGAAGACATGGTTAGGAGCACACTAAGTGGGTAATACTGAAATTGAGGCTTTAACCTTGGCTCTGAACGCTTCATGCTGTTGCTGCTATCTGCACCAGACTTTCTCCATAGTGCTCACAATGCATTGAGTTCTGTCCTATACTCAAACTACCGTGACAAAATACCACAGACCAGTTGTCTTATAAAACAGAAATTGATTTCTCAGAGTTCTGGAAGTAAAAATGAAAGTGCTGGTCAATTTCTTACCAGTCTTCAGATGGTTGACTTTTTGGTCAGGATGGGGGTAGATCTAGTCTCATCAAGAGGATGCCACCTAAGTTCTATTAAAAGGTGACCCCCCCCAAAAAAAAACAATCCTATCGGGGATAGAGCTTTGCATGTGATTAGGAGAGAAGAGACATAACTTTTTATTCACCTATATACACTAGCATTGTGCTTATATTTTTTTAACGGAATATCATATTTAGGCACATGAACTTAGGCAGCTCTGTAGGTTTGAACTCACCTCTTGCATAAGCACAATTTAGTTCAGAAAATAGAAACTAAAGCCCTGGAGAGAGGATACTGTATGTTGACACAGGCCTGTAATCCAGCAGGCAAAAGCAAGGGGACTTGAGTTTGAGGGTAACCCTGACTGATATCCCAAAACAGAAACATTCTAGAAAAAAACTAGTCTTTATAGTGATTACAAAAATAGCCAGCTTCTACTAAAATGCTGCCTCAGGTCAAATAGCATGCTGAGCACCATGCACAGGCAACATGACAGAGACATCGATCAGAAGAGCTGATCCTCTGAGGAGCCATGTTACTTAGGCTGTATGTGCTAGTAGAGCACTCTCTGTGCTAGGCTTTTTCAGTCGTGCTTGAAATGCATTGAGTTCTGTCTTGTACTCAGACTGCCATAACAAAATACCACTCTTGGAAAGGAAAGGGAGAGAATTCTATCTGCCTAACTTTAATATTCCTGATCTCAAACAACATAGTCTCCTATTCCAAAAATCTATCTTTAAATTATTTTCCTTCCTTTCAATTTACCAAGTCCTTATCTGTTCCTTGCTGACAATCTCTGGCTTCTCTTTAGTCATCAATCATTTATTATGCATGCCTTCCATCCATATAAAAGATTGCAAAGGTTGAATCCATATCTATTTTCTGTCTGTCTATGCTCCTCAAAACACCTAGAAGCAACCATTGTAGTTTTAGCTTTCTGTTGGAACACATCCTGATTCTTATCTAAACCACAATTTAAGTTGAAAATTTAGTGCACGGGAGCTAGCAAATACCACAGCTTATCAAAACAGCATGATGTCAAGTGTTGGTTATGATGCTGATAAGACCACCATAGGGTAGAAAATAGGAGAAAAATAGAACTCAGCAAAGATGCTATGAGTTATGAGATCTGATGTCTTCTGATGCTCTTTGGTACCTCCCAAGAGTATGCCTACAAGAAGCCTTTGGGCAGGCCTGAAAGAAAACAAAATCCAAATGCTGGAGTAAAATCTCAGAGTTCTAAGAACCTTGGCCAATGCTCTCAGGCTATAATTATTGACATTAAATGCTATTCTCTTATTTATTCTCCCCCATCTCTGTGTGAGTGTGTGTGTGTGTGTGTGTGTGTGTGTGTGTGTGTGTGACCGTCAAAGACAACCTCAAGTGTGAGTCCTCGCTTCTACCTTTTTTTTTAAAGATTTATTTATTATTATACATAAGTACACTGTAGCTGTCTTCAGACAGCATCAGAACAGCGCATCAGATCTCATTATGGGTGGTTGTGAGCCACCATGTGGCTGCTGGGATTTGAACTCAGGACCTTCGGAAGAGTAGTCGGTACTCTTACCCGCTGAGCCATCTCTCCAGCCCATCTACCTTTTTTAAGACAAGTTTTCTTGCTCACTACTGCATATGCCAAGCCCTCTGCTTCCCACATTGCAGTAGGAGCATTAGTATTACAGACATAGACTACTGTATCCAGCTTTAAGTATGTTCTAAGAATTCTAACTCGAGTTCTCACACTTGTATAGCAAGCACTTAACCACTTAACCACTCTCTATTTCTTGTGTACTCTACCCAAGGTATTCACCTAGCACAAGCTCTCATCTGTGAGCTCTACTGAAGAGCCAGAGATTTATAGATCATAGAGGCTCACAACTATAGAGCTTAGGTCTTCAGGGGGCAAGAAATTCAGTTCCATATTTTCGTGTCCACTGACTCATGCATGTTACAGGTCATGTGTCACGGCTGAAAAGATTGCCATACCTCTTTTTCTGTTAGCCTGTAGGAATGTATCCTCAAAATGCAGGCAGCATAATCTCCTAGAATATAGCTGCTCAGAAAGACAAAGCCAACTTGATGACAGCCACAAATAGGGTTGATTCTCACATGACCTTTGTCGCTATGGCTGCAGGTTCATTTATTGTACATTGAAAGCCGTTATTTGAACTGATCTATGTAACATGAGTTTTACTTCAATGATTTTTTTTTTTATGAGAAAGCACTATCCTCTTATTTTTCTCATCTAGAAACAGCATAAAGATTCCTTAAAATTTACTAATATTATGAGCATTGAGGGATCTGAAATATAAGCAAATATGCAAATTGGAAATTTGTAGTTTATTCTGTATTCATTTATCAATATTTCAGATCCCGTATAACTGAGTTGCTTTCATTTCTAGTTCACCAAGGCTTTTAGCAAATTTGAAAAGCTGATTATCTCTAGCTTAAAGTAGAGAAATACTCTGATTTTCCAATGTCTATATTTGTGTGCACATGGGTATACAGAATCCTCAGATTTATATTGAATGGAGAAGACAACCACTCAGTCCCTCTGGCAGTTGTTATCAGGACTGAATGGCTCTCTCTCAATTTTCCCAAGCATGTTCTGTGAGTTATTGAAGCTTCATATAATACCATACAGTAAGTAAACATGGCCATGCACCCAGCTTTTTCTTTACCATGGAAAGCAGCAAGCAGCACTCACCAGCAACACAGTACTGTGGGAATCAACATCCCTTTCAGAAAAGTGATGTATCCATACCACCTCTTTTTATCCAGTCACAGAGACATCAAAAAGATGGACTACTGCCTCTATATGGGTTGGAAAATTTTCTTTCTAATAACTACTGAAAACTTCATTCCTGTAAGCAGTCAATCCTGCTGGTTGAAGAAAATAGATGCATTATCTGAGGTAATAGATAAGTCTCATTAAGAAGATGGAATAGACTAATTCCCAGCATATCTCCATGCGTGGGAAAACGAAATTGTGAAGCAGAGCAGTAACACATCAATTATCCTTTCTGCATGGAATTAGATGAGTCTCACTGCTATTTTATACCACATTATGTAATTTTTTATAAATAACCATTATATTAGAGTACCTCAGATTGCTACCTTATAAAAAGAGACAGCTAGCATTACTAGCTTACAAGTCAGACACATTCCTGGAAGCACATAAGGAAGCTAAGCACTCTATTTATAATTCGAATTCCTGATTAAGAAATCCTTATTCTCATGTCAAATGACCAAAGCGTACAGGTTTAGTAGAGGCTTTAAGCAAACACTATACACCAGATAATACAATTTTAATGAAGATTGGTTCTTATCAACTTCAGTGAATCTAGATACCAGCATTAAAAATGAACGGTTCTATTTTTTTTTTAACTCTTGAGTTATATAATGATTTTTCAATTGGTTTACTTAAAGCGTTTAATGTGGTAGCCACATCAGATTATGGCATATGAAATATTTGGGAACAATTTGATTCCTTTAATAGTGTTAAGTATCTTCCACTACTCTTGTTAAAATAAGTTTTAGTAGGAGGTGCTTTTTATAACGATGTAATATCCAAAGCATAGAAACTTCCTATCATGGATTAAATCAACAAAAATTTGTATACGAGAACTTGGGTAGCTAACTTAACTGATAAAGTTTTGAGTTGTCTGTTTTGATATATGAAATGTATAATAAAAGCAAGACGACGACCAAAGAAATGCTGTGCAGGTTATTAGATGACATTCAAAAAGTGCAAGCCGTTTGACTTGTCGG
Organism: Montemys delectorum; assembly: GCA_019843815.1. Classification (NCBI taxonomy): domain Eukaryota; kingdom Metazoa; phylum Chordata; class Mammalia; order Rodentia; family Muridae; genus Montemys; species Montemys delectorum. The sequence continues at coordinate 42,115 of JADRCD010219522.1, forward strand.
CAACCTACTTTTTAAAGATTAAATATTAATAGGGAGACGATTATAAATTCTAAAGGTTCTGCATCTAAAATCAGTTCCACCCTAGACGTGATTCTGAGAAGGAAGGAAGTCAGACGCTCCCAGGACAGAGGCTCCTAAGGAGAGAGACAACTAAGATTTCAGCACTTCAGGACCAAGGTCTCACAGTCCTTGGGGAACAGAGTGCCAGGGCAACCATAGCACAGTAGCACACCCTGAGTGCCTCACGCCACTGAGATCTCTTTCCCCTAGTCTGCAGTCTGGGAAGTTCAACATCTGCATGCCAGGAGGACAGGTTTCATTGTGATGTCTCCTTTCTCTGCTTACAGGGAAGTACCACCTTGTTCTTTGTAGAGATGGACTCTCTGTGTGGAAAAAAGCATGGGCTTTCTGGTATATTTTCCTAGAAGAACTCATACTGCCAGATTATGAGAATACCTTTCTGGCCTCATTTAAACTTTATTACAAGCCCTGCTTCCAGGTTCTACTTCCTCATCCATCACAGTGGGTACTAGGAACTCAATTCAGGATTTTTGGATGAACATAAGCATTTGGTCTAAACACTACTACAGTTTTGGAGCAAAAGCCCCAACTCCATGACTTCCAACAGAGTAGGTGTGGCCATCTGTCCCAATATACCAATTAAATATATGAGTAATGTCTAAAATCAGAGGTAAGACTTCATCGACACATTCCAGGAAGGGGGTCAGACAGAAATGCCCAGTGACCATGAGTTTATCTTTGGGGTAGTTACATGATCACTCAGTTTAAATGCAGAAGTATGTACATGAAAGACAAGGGGTCTATGAAATTAGACAGTCCCACTTTAAGTGGGGTTTTCTGAATCATTGAAACAATTTTGGTTCTGCAAGGCAGGCTAAAGAGCTTCTTCCTTTACTCAATACTAGGGAGGAGAGATCTGATTCTAATGACATGATGACTTGATCTTCAAGTGCAGCTACCACAGCTACCAATGTATTGCATTGTCTCTCCTAAGCAGCTCCCCCTTGCTTAAGGATAATTTCAGTTAGCTATATCAAAAGATGTTTATTGATTGATCAGTCATGCTGTCCCCAGAATAAAAGGTCACTGAAGTACAGAATGACTCACAGAAAATGTTAAATAGGCGCAAAAAAAAAAAAAAAAAAAAAAAAGAAAGAAAGAAAGAAAGAAAAAAAGAAAAAAAAAAAACCAGAGAGGGCCAAGATGGAGTTAGTATGACCAGAGACCAGAGCCCTTTTCTAACACCATGCCATTGAGTGCCACTGTCTTAACATTCAGGATATATCATGTTTGCAAATATTTTCTGTGCTGATGTGGAAGGTAAGTGTCTATGTTTGGGGTAAAGACAGTCAAACAAACAAACAAACAAAAAAAACCCTGGAGTCTCCATCCTACTGGAATTAACAGTATCGTTGAAATATGAGAGTTGTACATGGGGAAACATGGGTATCAATGATCAATAATACTTAGTAGTGCAGAACACAAACTACTGACCTTAGAGTCGTTCTAGCAATATCATACAGTAGTATGGGCTTCAGTATTAAATGGACGATGCTCAGAAAGGCCAAATGTACCTCAAAAGATGGCTTTGGTGGTGAGAGGGGAAAGAACACTCCTGTCATTCATCAATACATTCCTTGTTTACTAAAACATAGAATATGCCCAGAGCTGAAAATACAAAACTAATAGTGAATGGCACTGCGCTAAAGGAAGTTAGAATCTAAAGGCAGAATGACAATGCCAATGAGCTCAGGAGCAATTCTAATGTCCTTAACGAAGTCACAAGGTTTGCTTCTCTAACATTAGCCTAATCCTTTCCCTGTCCATGCCCATCACAGGAGGCTCTCTTCAGTTTGTCAGTGCCTTCTCCCTCCTGGTTTGTTTTTTTTTTACAGTGGTTCCTTGATCTAAATTCTTCCCTTCTCTACCCACACACCTCTGCTTCTCTTACTCATTCCTAACTTCTCATCCTAAACATCTTTTCTCCGAGAGGTTGTCTGCGGGCTGCTCATCCTTCCACACAAGGTGTGTGACCTCTTACCCAGTACCTCTCATTGTGCTGGGCCTTTCCAAGTCCATAATCACACTGCAGTGAAATTACACAGTGGCATAATTGCAGGTTAATGTCCAAGAAAGAATTTTTGTTCTGCTTTCTTATTTTTCCCATTTATAGAAACATCATTTGCACATTCAGGATCATGATAGGAAGATGGTAGGGGCTTTTTCAAATGTCTAAAACGAGGAGTGTTACCTAAGGTCTCCTTGAAAAAAAGCTTATATTACTGCCTTAACTCTTTCAAAAACAAAGGCTCACTCTATCATAGTTATAACAGTGCTAAAATGAAACATAAATTATTCAAAAATCTAAGGTATAATTTTTGAAGAGTCCAAGTTGTCTTGTTACCGATGTTCTGGAAGCTAACTGAGACTTTAATCAAGGACAGAGTTCATACAAAGAGGCCTTGAGTTTGTTTTCTTTTCCAACATGCATCAGTGAAGAACCTCTAACTTAGAAGATGTCACTTGCATCATAAAACAAATCTCCAGCTATTAAGCCAGCCTCTCCAACTCTCTCCAAGAGTGAACTCCTTCTATAGACTGCCATGCTGCATTTTGAAAGTTCAGTGTTGGTGCTCATGTTCAGGAGAGTGTTTAATCCCTTCAAACATCTATCACCCTTTCTCTATGAGCACTGCACCTATGTATGCCACCGTCTTTAGCACATGCATAGCACACCTTTTCAGGTCGCAGTTATTTTAAAGCATGTGTGAAGATTTGGCAAAGCCTGCAGAGTGCCTCTGAGCAGGGATAATCGCTGCCAGTTTCTCACTGCAGAATGAAAGGAATTTCCCCTTTACCCTATAACCCAAATACCACACTGTGCTTAAGGATGTGGCTGACATTTTAAAAGATCACCAAAAGTGTTCTCTTCCCAAATGCAATTATGTCCTCCATCTCAGTGGGAGCCATTGTCTGGGTCTTCTCAGCTCTCTAGCATCTTTCTGTCTAGCTTTCATTATCCTGATTATCTATTCATTTGCTACCCAGCACTCATTTTATGAAAGATCATGTCTGCCATTTCTCTAATGAGTGCTTGACTTTTACTGCCAACATAAACACATAAAATACATAATAATTAAAGTTCAGTAGTCACCAAAGTCTTGAGATCTGTCACATTACAAATTTGATTTTTCAAGCAAATGATTCCTGGAGCAATGCTGCTTTTGCCCCTTTAGGTACTTACTGCAAGGCCTGTGGGTACAGGGGTTGTCTGGAAAGTACCATGAACGGGTACTATGTATTTTGAAGTTAAAACTCACCCTCAATCAAATCAAATATCCATAATGTATGGTGGTTCTCAGAGAGAGCCAAACTCTTCTCAGAAGCTGAATGCAGTACTTTCTCCAAGTAACAACATTAAGTAACTAAATCATGTAGCTTTGGGACATTTAAGTACTATTTAACAAGCAGCATATTTTTAGAGGGTTGTGTGCATGCTAGGAGAAGGGGGTCATTGAGATAAATGTGGGTACCATAAATGCTACTGTGTTTACATCTTTAAATGAGGATTGAAGGAGGGTGTGCATATTGAGAAACATATTGAATATGTACATATTGAACATATTGAGAAAGAAATTCACTGTATATAAATGTTGGGAGTACAATCCCTCATGTGGGTTAGAAACTTCACAATATACATTAGAAACTTCCCTATAAGTTGATTTATACTGGATAAGGCCAGTATTTCAGAGTTCCTCTTCTTTGGACATACTTTTTGTGTTTTGATAACATTTTCAAAGTTCCCTAAGTGCCTCATGATAATGAATTCCTCTGACGTTCACTCTAATCACTAAAGAGATTAATGAACTCATGCGATATTCATGTGGTTCTCTAGGGACATCAGGATGTGTTACTAGAAGTGTAATGTTTAGAAATGGATACAGTGGGATGTGTTAGCAGAGGATACCAGCAGAGAAAGTCTCAGTTAATGAAGAAGCAGGAAATAAAGAGGCAGGTTCTCCTGACAAGGTTCTCATTCTGAATGATGAAGATCTTGAAGATGTGCTCAAACCAAGCACAGCATCAGAGGACCTGATGTGGAGAGACAAATAAACCACTTAGCAGTCTTGGGCTTGAGAAATTTTCTTCATCCTGAGCCTCAGTCTCCTTAGCTGTAAAATGAGACCATAGTGAGACACAGCAACATCACTAATGTCACTAGTAAGAAAAAAGGTGGAGAACAATTTGACAATCAAAGCAGTCAATTGATTTCATGACTTACACAGTAACTTTAAGAATGTTATCAAACCCACAGTGACAGTGAGCCTGAAGAGGGAGGATCATCACACATTCAAAGCAAGCAAGAACTTGACCTTGTCTAAAGATGGTGATCGTGGTGATCATGATCATGGTCATTGTCAAGAGAAGAACAATGGTGCAGTGATTAAGAGCAATTGCTGCTCTTCTATGGGTTGGTATACCTTTGGTGGTTGACTGACCCTTTCACAGAAAACACAGACATTTACTTACGATTTGTAAAAGTAGCAAAATTACAGTTATGAAATAGCAATGAAAATAAATTTGTGGTTGGGGTTCACCACAACATAAAAAACTGTATTAAAGGACAGCATTAGGAAAATTGAGAACTACTCCCTAGAGAATCCGAATTCAGTTCCCAACACCCATAGGAATTGGCTCATGACTGCCTGTAATACCATCTTAAGAGGCTCCGACAGCTTCTTCTAAAATCCACATGCACTCACATTCACATGGGTATACACACACACATCATCATCATCATCATAACAATAATGATAAATAATAATATGCCTTATTTAAAATTCAAATTAAATATAATATGTTGATAAGTTTTTTTTATACATTTTGCAGTATTTTATTTCTAGTGCATTATTTTGGTAATAGATACTTTGGATAAAGTTTATATCCACATGAAAATGAAGCCCTCAGGAAAAGATTAGTAGACCTGGGAGGGCTTAAATACCAGTTTCTGAATAAGGAAGCCAGAATTGGCTGAGATTTTATCAAATTACATTTTTCTAATCTGAAAGTGAAATACTACATTTTGAAGCCACACAGGAGCTATCTCCTCTGAAACAGGACCATGCCTGCAGCGGTTACTGAAGCTGTAACTGATAAGCTTCCTTCGGGGCCACTTAGGATGTCGGGCAAGATGGAAGCATGCCATCTTCAGTATACATAGTAATTGTTTACTTCTAAGTGATGCATACTACTTCCCTGGTTTTAAAATATGCTCATGCCGTTTGTTATGAACGACACGACCTCTTTGCCTTGGTCACTTCTTACTAAAGCTGTGTAAATCATAATCATTCCCCTCGGGTTCTCAGTTGCAGAACAATACCTACTCACACTCCTTTGACCTCAAGCTGAAGTTGCCACTGCCTAGAAAATGATTCCACAGACTCCAGGCCAGACAAAGAGGCCCACTAACCCAGAGAAACCTGACCCCATGTGAAGGACAGTACCGCCATCATTTGTATACAGTGAATTTCGTTGTCAGTAGGTTCAAATACAAAATTAGCACATACTCTCTTGTTCCTTATTTAAAGATGCAAATGCTTCAATATACTATCAATTAACATGTAGTACATGTGGCCAAAAAAAGCACTGAGATAAAGGTCACAAACACTGTCTCTAAAACAGACGGATAATTTCTCAGATTCAACCTTCGGTCTGGAAGTGAAATGAGCCTTGTTGACTCCAGGGAGTTATTGGCTCTGAGACTCATAAACCACGTCAGCAGTAGAACAGGTCAGACTTCTAGGCTGTTTTTGTAAATAAAGCCCAAGTGCTTACAGCTGTCTATGGTGGTCTTTACCATACAAAACGATGTGATAGAAGTCATATGTCCTACAAAGTCTAAAATGTTGGCGGTATGTTCTAGATGATACACACTAACTCCTTTGGAAGACAGAAGCTGTTCGCCTTCCTGATTTTAGGCAGCCTGGGTGGAGAGGACTGAGGCAGCATGCTGCAAGTGCTATTTCAAAAACCAGTCTAAATAGAAAGGGGTTTCTAAGGATCTGGCTTTCCTGAGATATTAGGTGACAGCAGTAAGCCATTTGTTTCAGCTAATGTTATTCCCCCATTCACTAAGAAGCCTTCCGTAAGAGAAATGATTGAGAGAATTGCTTGTCTCTCAGGAAGTGGATGGAATTTGTTGTAGCAACTCTGATCTTCAAATTCTGGTTTCAAAGATCTATTTATGGAGCCGCAATATTCACCTGCTTAGAGCTTAACCTTTGAGAAATACTTTTGCGTCAAAAAAAAAAAAAATTTACCTGTGTTTTACAAGACAAGAAGGGCAACATAAACCAGTTGAAATGATTTTTTTCTTTCTCAAAAGTATCTGCATGTCATTAGCCCTTTTGACAAAGTCACAGAGAAAAATTTTGTAGAGACTCATAAAATGGGCTTAATGCTGAGAGAATTCTACCCCCATCAGACTTGATATGCCAAGAAAACTTTTATTTAAAATATTTCAGAATTTTTTCCTCAGCGATTGTCAACATTAAACATCACCGAGTCTCTTAAAAGGCTTTTTAAACAATAAATAAAATAACAATCAGTAAAACTCATAGATATGTAGAGACAATTTTCACATATTTAAAATGGTACGTTTCATCATTGCCCTTTGAAGAACCATCTGGCATGTATCATATGGTAGAGTTTCCATTGTCCCATGGTTGAAATTCTCTTCCACGAACATGAACTGAGAAGCTTGAGGTTCGCAGGCACACGAAAACGAGCAAGAGGAGAGGAAAACGAAACCTGCCCCGCAGTTTCTAACAGTGCGCAGCGGAGGGGCACGGGCCAGGATGAGCACCTGTTTGAAAACCACAGCCAGGTCAGAGGGCGGCCGCACGGGCCCCACCCACACTATCAGAGAATACCTCCAAGGAGAGGAGAGCCATACAAACCTCAGATTTCCTTCCCAGGATTCCCTTTCTCTCCTTTCTCCCTAAGTGAGGGCTTATAGATCTGCTTCTTGTTCCCGCACAGTGAGAGAAAGGTGACATCCAGATGCTATCTGAAGAATCGCCAGAGGCTACACAAAGTCACAGAGGGGACCTTCCCTTTTAACCTTTCAGAACCAAGGAGTCCCACTGTGGTGATTTGACTAAGCATGGTCTCCATGGGCTCCTGTGCTGGGATAATTGATCCTCTGTGCCGGGAACTGTTTGGGAAGGATTAAGAGATGTGACCTGTTTCAAGGAGATGTGTCACTGGGGATTGCTCGAAGCCCATGCTGTTTACCAGTTAGCTCTTTCTCTGCCTTAGACTTGAGGCTCACGATGGGCGCTCTCAGCTACTGTTCCAGTACCATGACTACCTGTCTGCTAGATGCACCCCACCATGATGCTCGTGGACTCTCACTTTCTGGAGCTCTAGCTCCAGATAGATGTTTTCTAGATGTTCTCTGCTATAAGTTGCTATGGTTACCTTAGTGACCTTTCACGCCCTTTACAGACTTTAGCCTCACTCAGTCATGTCTAAGGGTTCTACCTAGCCCATCATACCTGAGAGCCAACAAAGAAAATCCAAAGCCAAGCGACCAACTATCGTCTCCCAAAGCTATCACAGGGCAGACCTCCACAAATCCAGATGCCAACTTGAAAAAGATGCAAGCGAGGAAGGGACCGAGGATTCGTGGTCCCCTAGGTTAGAGGGCTGTAAATCTAGAGATGTTTTACATTATTCAAGTCAATTGAATTTTAGATCACACTAAGCTAAATTGAGTTTTATCCCCCTATGCAGTGACTGCAGTCCTCAGGAGACAGATGAACTAAGCTAGGCAAAAGCTATGTTTTCTTTGTATTCCCAAAGTATAGTAGGAACAAGTTTATAGTCACACTACGTTTGTATTGTTTTGTTTAGGGGAAGCATGCAGATGGCCGTTTCCTTAAGATTCTTAACAAATCCCTGAGAAATGAAAGAACTAGATAGTCATCCTTTCAACTGTAAGACCCTGTCGAGCCTTAGCTTACCGGAGACCCCCTACGTGAAATACATGGAGCCTGATCAATGCAAAGAACGTGAGGATTTTTATTCCAGTGCACTGAGGCCGTCCCTGACCCTCAGGAAAGGAGGTGACCCCACACAGCTTGTTCAATGAGCTTTTATACAATTTTCAGGGCAGCAGCCATTACACACAATGTGATTGGTAGAACAGTGTGACTTTTTAGACTGATTGGTCTTTAGACTTCCCCTGTCTGAAGGTGGGCAAAGGCCCACCCTGCGGAATGTGCCCCCACCCACAGGTAGTTTCTCATCCTGGGTTCTGAGGAATGTTAATTAGCCTTTTCCTTCCTAAAATTCCTGGCCTCCCGGTGTTTTTCTGAGATGTCCCTGTTTACTTGGATCTTACACAACGTGTGTGTGTGTGTGTGTGTGTGTGTGTGTGTGTGTGTGTGTGTGTGAAGTGATGTGTATGTGGAGAAATGTGTTGGACAGACCTGTGTTCCAGGCTGTGTGGGTCATCAAAAAAAAAAAAAAAAAATCACTTAATCAGGACAGCAATGAGACTGTGGTGATGCAAAAAACATGTGTCATTCCCACTATGTGCTAGTGTCCCTCCACTGTGGAATCAGGAGAGGATAGGGGACAGGCAGTGTCTGTCATCCTTTCCATGATGATAGCTTATGTCTCTAGAAAGTGGGAAAATCCGATTACCAAAGTTGTAGGAGCAACTACAAGTATGGTGTGAGGAAAAACTCTTGCATTCAGTTTAAAATTTTTTTTTAATTGTCTCTGGACAATAGTAGAAGCGACTTAGCAGGCAAGTGACATTTTTTCCCCTCAGATAACCAGAGATGTTGTATCAAGGCTCCCAGGGAATTTAGCAAAGGGCCATGATTCCCATGAAACTTGAAAGGCCCAGAACCTGCTGTTATCAAAACAAAATCTAAGTCACTTCTGCAGGTGGGGGTCGGCTTGCACCTCCCTCCACCTCCCTACTACCCCCACAACCTCTCTCCTTACAAATAAATTAATTTGGAAATCAATTCCTAGAGTAGATGTTCAAGGTGGTAAGTGATCAATGGGTTAGAGAAGCCCCACACAGAAATGAAGCTATTATCTTCAAAGTGAGCAAACGGCTTTCTCAGAGGCCTGCCTGAAAGCGCAGACTGCTTTTTATTTGAATATGAAAGGAGGACCCTTCACTTCCCAGCCTTCTCCTGGAATTTGCTCATTTGCATCTAGGTACTCACGAGGCCCAGCTGAGCTAGGAACTGGTTTCAAATTGAACCTTCCAATTTTTTGCCGCTCAGCGAGCGTGCAAATATTTGAACACTTGGGAAAGTGAGAAAATGCAATGTTCTTATGAGTGAATCACTCGTGTGTTCTTTTTTGTTTTCTCTCTTTGCGTCCTACAGTAGAAATTCCTTTTGTTGAATTTCTAGCAATTTGAAACAAAAAGTATGTAGTAATAGTAATAATAACAATTTTTTGTTACTTTTATTTTTTTACAGTCCAGTCTTTGCCTCCCTCCCGGTACCCTCTCCCACAGTTCCTCATCCCATTCCCCCCATCCCCATTTCCAAGAGAATGTCTCCACTCCTCCCCAACCAAGCCAGGCCTCTGCACTCCCTGGGGTCTCAAGTCTCTCAAGGGTTAGGTGCATCTTCTCCCACTGAGGCCAGACCAGGCAGTCCTCTCCTGTGTATGTGTCGGGGCCTCCTACCAGCTCCTGTATGCTGCCTGGTTAGTGGCTCAGTGTCTGGGAGATCTCAGGGGTCCAGGTTTGTTGCGACTGTTGGTCTTCCTATGGGGTCGCCCTCCTCCTCAGCTTCTTCCAGCCTTTCCCTAATTCAGCCACAGGGGTCCCTGACTTCAGTCCATTGGGTGGGTGTAAGTACCTGCGTCTGTCTCAGTCAGCTACTTGTTGGGCCTCTCAGAGGACAGTCATGCTAGGCTCTTGTAATAGTAATCAGTAATAGTGTCAGGCCTTGGATCCTCCCCTTGAGCTGGATCCCAATTTGGGCTTGTCACTGGGTCTCCTTCCCCCAGTCTCTTCTCCATTTTTGTCCCTGCAGTTCTTTTAGACAGGAACAGTTCTGGGTCAGAATTTTTGACTGTGGGATGGCAACCCCATTCCTCCACTTGATGCCCTCCCTGTCTTTCTACTGAAGGGCATTTCATCTAAGGGCCCTCCCTTTGAGTCCTGAGAGTCTCTCACCTCTCAGATCTCTCCTACTTTCTAGAGGGACCCCCACCTTCCATCCCACCCCACCCCAGAGGTTGCATATTTCCACTCTGCTGGCCCTCAGGGCTTCTCTCCTGTCCCCCACATCCCCCATACCTGATCATATTCCCCTTTTCCCCTCACCCTCCCTTCTCACACCCAGATCCATCCCTCGCTCTGCCTCCCGTGAATATTTTCTTCGCGTATTCTTAATGAAGAGGAAAATGCCAGAACCGATCTGGAAAAAAAAAAAAAGAAAAAAAGAAAAAAAACAGACGCGCTCGCTTGGACGCACGTGTATGCTCGCGCGACAGAAAGTAAGCACACACACACACACACACACACACACACACACACACATACACACAAAAGCACGCGCGCGCGCGATAATAACGAGCTTTCAAGCTGTACTGTCCTCCCACAACCCAAGCAGTGAGCAAGACAGCACCATCCATTGTGTGCTTGGTCTCCTCAATTCTCACTACAATGGCCCTCGAAAGAAAATGTGACTGTCATTACCCTGACCTTTAAAATGGCAAGAATTTTTCTCACTGCCTTTCAAGAAAAGGTTTGAGCCATCTAATCGCGCATCCCAACCTAGCAGCTAGTTTTGTGACTAATAGTTAAAGTAGTTTACGGCTCAAGTGTCTGCTTCCTGTGTTTTAATCTTTCCCACAGGAAACCATTGTTGCAGAGACTCTTAACCTCTGTGAGCCAATATTGCCACCTTGTGGAACTCTTGAGCATAACAGAAAATCCTGCCTTCCACAAGGCCCAAGATTTTACTATTACATTCTTGAATTCACACACACACACACACACACACACACACACACACACACACACACACA
>JADRCD010219524.1:0-13571 GCA_019843815.1 Montemys delectorum
AGGCAGTTCCTCAGAAAGAAAGCACACGTACTGTGCATGATTGATATCTATGCTGTGGAATGACACAAATGATTAAAACACACGTAGTAGAGTACTTTGTAGAGTGTCATGAAGCTTTATTAATGGTCTTGATAAGGGTGAAGCATCCAAGAAGAGCTTAGATAGATGGGATGAACACAGATAGGGGAGAGAAAGAACATATCCACAAGGCAATGATTTCTACATGAAGTCAGGACATGGAGACACAGGAAGAGAGATGTTTAACTGCCTTCAAGTGGGCTTTATTTTCTGAAAATTTAAATTTCTGCACTTGGGCTGCCAGCTCAATGCTATCCCTTTCAGAAATGTCATTGTGAGGCCATATACCCCATTCATGTTATGTAGAAATTTAATCATTTCTGGAACTTCTATAATTGCCTTCTGAAATGGACACTTCCTTTTAAATATTTTAATAGTAGTTTAGATAAAGGCAGAATAATTTATAGCCATGCCTGGTGAAGAGGTGGGTCCTTAAGCTGGGAATGCATTCCCCCTTTTCCCTCCTCCTTCCTCCATTCTGTCTCTCCTCTTTCTCTTCCTTACTTTCCTTCCTTTGTTCCTCTCTCTCTCTCATCTTTCCTTCTTTTAAAAAAAATGGGATTAGACTATTTTTGTTGCATAATCTTTCTCTAAAGATGTCCAGAAATAATTCCAAGTAGTTCAGTACTATTATAGGAAGAACATATTTTTCAGGTTCATGATGGTGGATGCTTCTACTTTAGTTTGTTGCTGTAAAATGCTGGTTTTGTAATTATCTCCCTTAGAGTGAATACTGTAGGGATTTGGGTTGTATTTGGAATTAGTGCCAACTACAGGGAACCTGAATATTATCTTCAAAGTAACAATGGAGATGCTGCTGACTGACTGAGTTGAGAGATGTGAATCAGAGCAAGGCATGAAGAAGATGCTGTGTGGGATCTGAGTTGGATCAGGGATGCCACACTTGACTGATTGAAAGCTCTCAAAAAGGGGAGGAATTTGAAGCCATGGCATGTGATGAACATATAAAGAAATGGGATGCTAAATCCCATGTTTTTGTGCGAACAGGGGTGGTGTGAAAGAAAGGCCATGGGACTTAGGATGTTACTTAACTATTACTTCTGATAAAAACTAGTAAGATAATATTGAGCACATAATTAAATGTTTCTTTTTCCTAATCCATAAAATTAAAATTATAGAAGCAAGTGAGCTTAAGGTGTCTTCACAGGTTAAAATGAGTTTTTATAAAGGATGTTTGATAAATGTCTTCAAATACTTGAAGAATGCTCAGATCAAAGAAGGACTAGACTAAGACCATACAATATCACAAGAAGAAACAAGTTTTCAAGAGTTGTAAAGGGGTGGAAATCAACTTTACATAAGACAGAATCATGAGATGATGGTGTTTTGAGGGAGGAAGACACCATGGCGAGTACCTCAACTGATAGGAATATTCAAAAGAAGCCTAGAGGACAAAGTCAATGATACTGTAGAAAGAAAACATCAGTCGTTAGAAGCAATAAGCTAGTTGACTTAAAAAGTCTAGCTCAAAATTCTAGGCACTTCTGTTCTTTTGGAATCTTCCGTGCTCCAAGTTGTACCTCTAAAGCTTTATATGACAGAGTTGTGGCAAGCTTTGACTATCCTGGAGAGTCCTAGAATAAAAAGTATTGGGGGGGCTGGTTATCCTGCATAGACATCTTTCCAGTTGCTAGAAGGTTCTACATTTCTATAACTTTGCTTAACCCAACACAGCCTGGAACAGGCAACTTTGCCAGATTTTTTCAGGAAGAGAAGTTAGAATCAGGTCCTCTGAGCTGCCTCCTCCACTGCTTTGTGAGATGCCTAGTTGGTTCCTTCCTAGAGACTCATCTCACAAACAGATCTAAAATGCTGGAGTAGCATATCATCTAGCACAGAACTTCATTATTGATTCCGTGGGCCTATATAGTAAAGGGACATTAATTACTATCAGCCCAGTTGCACTAATGCACTTGTAATGAGCAGGCCTATGGGAATTCCCAGCTGCTTCTGAGCTCCAGCAGCTAGCAATGGACGGCGTGGGCTGGGAATGAATGTCCTATAGGAAACCATTCCATTGGTCTGATATCGGTTGCGTCCAGAATTTTCACTAATTTGTGCTTTCATCCCCTAAAGCACTGTATGAAATACACACCCCTCCTTTTCCCACACTCATAGTGCATCCAGAAGAAGTCCTGGGTTCTAGATGCCTCTGGCCTGCCATGCTCACTAGTCTTACAAGTAAGGGCTGAGCAAGACCTTAGTAAGAATTTAAAGAATCTGCATATTGGGGGGTGGAGACAGACCCTAAGCGCCTACATGCTACCTTTCTTGGCAGAAAGTTGTCTTGATACATAGCCATTTTCTTTTCTTGTCTCTAGCTCCTCCACCCCTTTATTCCGCCTCCTTTTTTGAATAATGATTGTTAACACTTAATGAGCACTTACTATGCGCCAGGCCCTATGGTAAGTGCTTAACCTAGTTGTCTCATTTAAGCTTACAGACTTAATTAGGTGATCTTTTTATTACCAGACTTTTTGCAGATGGGGGAAAAGGAAACAGTCTTAAAAGTGTCTAAGTGAGGGCTGGAGAGATGACTCAGCAGGTGAGAGTATGTTCTGCCCTTAGAGAAGACCTGAATTTGGTTCCTAGAACCTATTTTAGGTAGCTCACAAACCACCTCTAACTACAGCTTCAGGGGACCCAGTGCCTCCTTCTGGCCTCTGCAGGCACCTGTGCTCATGTGCATATATCCCAACACAGACAAATATGCATGCATATAATTTAAATTAAATCTTTTTCTTAATTATCTGGTAATGAGCCATGCTTATTTTAAATTATATTATTTTTTCACATGATTCCTTTTGTAAAACATAGATGGGTATTACCTAATCAATAGGAATTTGAAGAGTGTCAGTTGACTAACGGTCATCTGTGTTCCTACCTACTGGTTTCTCTTTTTGTCAACCTAGGTGCCTTTCTTTTTCATACTTTTAATCTTACTTTAATTTTATCATTACAGGTACCTGATCAATGTGACTTTTGAAGGGAGAAACCTGTCCTTCAGTGAAGATGGCTACCAGATGCACCCGAAGCTGGTGATAATCCTTCTGAACAAGGAGAGGAAGTGGGAGAGGGTAGGACATGACTTTGGCAATCCTTGAGCTAAGTAGACAGGATCCCAACCTAATAGCAGGAGTACATAATTTTCTGATGCCTTAAAGAAAAACAGACTCTTGGTTTTCTAGGCATCAGGAGCAAGATACTGGAGCTCTGAGAGTTCTGGAGAAGCCAGTCCCCGCAAGCAAGCATTCTTTTCCATTCTCTTGCTACTTCGGCTAAGCACGAGGTGGTTTTCTTTATGTTCTGATTGCTACCTATCAGTGGTTGCATAAACTGTGTCTGTTTTAATGGGCGATGATATGTATGCAAACCAACAAATTTCCTGAAGAATCTAACTAGGCAGTACCAGTTGAGAGATGCTGCTTACTGCTCTTCGGCCCAGAGAAATTTCAGAATGTGTTAGCAGTTGAAAAGTTCAGATGTGTTTTAGAACAAAGAGGTGTCTTTAACTTTAAGTAACATGACTTTTCCCAAAATATTTTTATCATGAGACCACTCAGTTCATAATAATGTTATTCCATGAAAATCACCCTGGAGTAATGGTTTAAGACTATGTCCTTGGTTGCTGTGAGCCAGTTGACTGAAAATAGACTTCATGATGTCAGTGTGGTTCTAAATAGAGTAGAAACCAAGTATGACCAGGCGGTGGTGGCGCACACCTTTATTCCCAGCACTTGGGAGGCAGAGGCAGGCGGATTTCTGAGTTCGAGGCCAGCCTGGTCTACAGAGTGAGTTTCAGGACAGCCAGAGCTATACAGAGAAACCCTGTCTCGAAAAGAAAAAAGAAAAAAAGAAAAAAAAAAGAAACCAAGTGTGTTCATCAGTTTTCTATAACTGTGATAAAATAATGAGACACATCCACTTTCATAAAGAAAAGATTGGTTTCAGTTTATGGATGTTTACTCCATGGTCATCTAAACCTGTAGACCTGGGTCTCTGGCACAGGTTCCCAACCTATGGGATGCAACCCCTTTGGGGGTTGAACAGTTCTTTCAACAGGGTTGCATAGCAGATATCCTGCATAGCAGATATTTACATTATGATTCATAAAAGTAGCAAACTGCAGTTATGAAGTAAAAATGGAAATAATGTTATGGCTGGGGGTGACCACATGAGGAACTATATTAAGGGGACACAGCATTAGGAAGATTGAGAACCATTGATCTCTAGTAAAACAAAGATAACAATGGGACCATGCTGCAGGGAAGACCTACTTACCTCATGATATCTGGGAAACAGAAAATACCATGACCCCAGTATACTTTCAAAGGCACCTTCCCAATGACCTAATTTCCTCTCCCTAGACCTCATATCCTAAAGGTTTCATCAGTTCCCAATCATGCCATAGGCTAGCATCGAAGCCTTTGGTGTGGGTGCTTTGGGGGAGACTCAGTACTCATATTTTATGTAGCATTTGACTGTCTTTAAGACCAGGCTGCCAGAGATAAACTCTCCAAAACTCACAATGTTGTCCCAGGACCCCAGGCGACTAAGTTATATGAATATTCACCTGTGAACTGGAGAGTTGAACTCAGCCAGTGGAACTCAAGACCCAATTCTTAATATTAAAAGGCCTTTGCCCATCTTGTTATTGTGACATCATCAGAGCTAAAAGATTTAAATCATATCTAATGGTTAAAAGTTATTCTCCATGACTGAATTCTCATTTGATCAGAATGAGTTGAACCCTGGGTTCCTCCTCTCTACCCTACTCAAACAACTTCTCACTGTTTCTGCAGAGATGCTATAATTTCTGAAGTGTTCTCATCACTCCCATTTAACATGTACTTCTGCCTATCTGCCTGGAAGAGGAGTTATTCATGACTGATCCTTCATGCGTGGACCAGGTGCTGTCTAGCTCAGTAGCTCTTATATACTGGGGCCATCATAACTGTTTCAAACAGTTAACATCTGTCTTTAAAAGTCACTACTTAGAGGCCTGCTGAGCTCTCTTGTCTTGGCCCCAAGTCTGAGGTCTGGGACACTTACCTCTTTCTACAACTAAATCTTCCCTCTGGGGATTAGATCATTTGTAGCATCAGTTTAACCATTGTTCCATCTTCTATATGTAGACTTTAAGTTAATGGACTTCTTTGTCCTGAAACCAGTCCTTGCTCATTCAGTTCAGTCCTACATGTGGCTACTCAAATGAATTTCCTAAAAAAAAAAAAAATACAACTATGTATTCATCCCTGGCCCAAACACCAACGCTTGCTATGGTTTATGGAACAAGTCTACATTTTATCTGTTCTTGCATTAAAGGCTCTGGTTCACCCTCCAATATTTATCATGTTTTCCTTATCATTGTCTACCCTGGGCTCCTTCAGTTCTTAGAATGTGCCTGGTGTAATCCTATTTCCTGCACAAGATGCCAAGTTTCCTTTTCTGGGGATGAACAAGTCCTACAATTATACAAGTTATGTGCATTCTTTGAAGTCGAATTGGATGCTGTTGCCCCCTGCTCTGATCTGTTATTGTGGTACACTGTCTTACACCATGTGCCCTGCAGCTTTGGTTCATACCTCTGTCACAGCCTCATCATAGCAGCCTTGAGTTGGGACTGTGAGCCTGCACACCCCCAGAGGGCAGAGGCTGTGCCATTCTTCCTGTCACTGTGTCCTCGTAGCAATCTGAATGTATGCATTGCATAAAGCAGCTCAATAAATATTTGTAGAATGAATGAGAACCATTACATAATAAGAGAGTCCAAAATCCATCATTAAGAGTCCAAGTTTATGCTATTGCCCTTGATATAATGGCTGTTTTCCTTTTAAAGGGAAGAATAAAATCTTTACATAGATTGAGTTTTTATGGATCACACATTAAATGCACCAAAGGAACTCACTATTTAAAGAAGTTCTGTGAGTAATCTTTTTGTCAGGCAGGTGGGGAGGGGTTGAGATCATAGACTAGAACATTTTCATATCAAATTGGTTAAACCAGAGATCATTACTGGGGAAAGGTGCTTAGTGATAGTTGAATTTACAGAGCTATTCATCCTCCAAATTCAGAAGCTCTGGTTACTTATAGGCCAAAGGAGTGGCTGGAGCAGCCTCATCCCCAGAGTATGGCTAGGTTGAGTTGATGTCATTTCTCACTGTTGCCACAGTCTCCAGGATATCTCCTGGGGTCCATGAGAACTTAGGATCTGGGCAGTCTTGACCAGTAGGCATGAAGGTAAGCTTTCTACAGGGAAGGCTTGATACTACAGAAATTAGCAGGAGGTGGGGGCAACTTGGGTCTTTGAAAGAAGGGCCAGCATCCAGTAGCCTGACCAGTCACTAGTTCTGTAGCCTGATTAAGTAGTTTGCTTTTCTTGATGGCTTTCTTCATTTCTAAAATGACAGCATTTAAAGTCAAAACTAACCGCCCCCCTGCAAATATCTAGACCCTTTACAATTCTCGATTACACATTCACCCTGTAAATACAGAGAAGTCTGGGATGTTTGGAAGCACAGTAGGTGAAGGGCATGGATGGCATTCTTGTTCTTGTAATTTAGGTAAATGAAGTGTCCCCAGACAGACTTTCCCTCAGTGACCTGTGCTAAGGTAGTCACCCATCTGCTCTGTCACAACAGTCCAATTCAATTTTCTCTCAGTACACTTTTTTTTACCCAGAATTCTACTTATTCACTTGATTATTTGTGGCTTATCTCGTCACAACAGGATGGATGTTTTATGGAGACAAGGACCTCATTCACTCCTACAATTGTAGCCCTTATGGAGGGTGCCAGGCTCAAAATGAGCATCCAGAGATCATTGCTAAATAAATGAAGAATCTATACACCTGAAAAAGTTAGTGGCTGTCCAGCCATTTCTCTTCTAACAGGCCTGTGCATACAGGCATGATGGACACGGACACACACACACACACACACACACACACACACACACACACACCTCCCTTTAGACAGTTCTCAGATGACATCATGAGAGATGGCATCTCCTCCCTTTAAAATGAGTACTGCTGTGCCTGAGAAGGACCAGGGAGTATCCAGCAGGTTCGGGACCCAACGGAGGGGTCTGTCAGCAGCTTTCCCAAGGAGCCAGAGGAAGATTCATGAGGCTGTGGATGTGAGCCGTGCGATGGATTTCACAACATTCCTTTTGATTTTTAAAACTAATCCTACAGCTGCTTATAAATTTGGCTCCTTTGAAAGACTTGAGGTCAACACAACCTAGTTTATGGTTTCAGAAGTCAGAAAGAGCTACATTCAGTTCCCCACATTGCCATTTATCAGCTGGGTAAGCCAAGATAAGTGGCTGGTATTACCCCAGTCTATTTCCCTTTAGTGAAATAGGCTTTTACACAAAGCCATTATAAAGATTAAATGAGACTTTATAGTCAAACACCAGCTAATAGTGACCGGAACACAGTCAAAATTCAACAAAGTCAATTGGTAGGCACCAACCTTCGTGGGTAACTTCTTGAGAATATGTTTGCTATGGCCAAAAGTCATGTCAATTGGTAATCCAGTAAAAAGAAAATCCTCTCATCTCGGCAGTGTTCTCTGGGGCCACGATTTTTCTGAAATTCTGGAACCCTCTCCAGAGCAGGCATTGTCATAATTTCTAACATATTACTCTGAAAATATTCCAAACAGATATGCCTTTCATGTACTGACTCAATCTGCTTTAAGAAAGAAAAAAAAAAGATATTGAATATGTTCTTAGGAGCCTTTAATGAGATCTTTTGTAAATAATGGGTAAGAGAAATGGGGGTAGAGCAGCAGAGATCTCTGGAACAGAATCCTATCTATAGAAAGCCAGTAATACCTCTCTCCCATTAAGGAATGTGGAGTGGGACATTCTAAAAGGAATATAAACTGGGTGTGGTTGCACAGACCGGAATCCCAATACTCAGGTGCTGAAGCAGTGGGATTATGAATTTGAAGTCAGCTTTGACTACATAGCAAGACCTCTCTAAAACAAAGCAAAACACACAAAAATCCTGCATATAAACACGTACAGAGATACAGACACACACATACACACACACACACACACACACACACACACACACACACACACACACACGACATGGCATGGGGAGTCGGAAAGGTTAGGGAATGGTAAAAACAATGATAATTGGGCGCAGGATGGCTCATTTATAAAAGCCTCTAAGTGGGGGACAGCTGCATAAACATGCATTAAGAATGGCCTGGCACAGAGTAGCAGTTGAGCCTGCTCAGGCTGCTGTCTTTATCAGAGCTTCTCATGATTTGCTTCATTGCAACTGCTATCTGCTTCCATTTAATCGTTCCTAAAATGGGGATAATAAAAATGAAATGCAGTGTGGGGCGTTGTTCTGAGTAATGACTTTAAGAAATGATGATGGTGCATATTCAGGATGGAAGATGTGAGCAGACCTCAGAGGGACTGTCTGGGTCAGAACCAAAAAAGGCGATACAAAACTTAAATCTCCGTTGGCTGTCTCCACACAGAGACCAGAGATATGTTTTATAACTCCACCTGAAAAAGATCTCCTCCCACTGTAGAGTGGAGCATCCTTAATTTGTTTGTACCATTTGGGGGGAATGCCAAGAATCCATTGTCATCTATAGTTTTGGGACACTGAGAGGACAAAGCCAGATCTTCCTGTGAAGGAAGTGCTAGAGTTGGGGTGCATAGCATAGCACTTGCTGCCCAGTCCTCCGCAATGCAATGCGTATGGATTCATGGTGGAGGGGCCAGTGGGAGGGAAGAAAGGATCCCAACTGTGAGGGGATTGCCCCCCCCACAAGACCTAAGACTGAATATGCTGCAGGTATAAGATGAATAAAATAGGCAGGAGAAGTCGCTGCCTCAGGTAGCGCAGCTCACACACAACAGTCAGCACTGGCCCCAGGTGTGTACCCATTTGGATCCCAACACCTGAGCAGTGATAGCCCCCATGTACCATGATCAATCAAATAAGACTCTGATAGAGACAGATGTTATATAAGAATCTCTGACTGACACAATCTAACATTCTCACACACCCACGATCAAACTGGCAGACTGCTCGTGAACACAGGAACCATGCATGTTTTCATCTTCATTGCACTTGTGTGCCCAGAATAATATGAGATGTTGCCGATTGGCCAGTAAACACTCGGTGACTACTAGGGTCCAGGTGTCCAAACCATATTCCATCTCTTTGCCACAAAGGTTTGTCTGTGTTTTTTCCAGGCTCCACAGAGGTGGGCAGAGGAGGGGCACAGAGCTCCGCATGTCAGAGGGGCTTGTTCTGGATTTATTGGTACCTGCATTCGACAACATGCTATTTTTACCAACTCTGTACTGAGCCCTAATATGCTTCATTAGATTAAGGGATTAGAAAGCAGGATCCATGGAGAAAAGCAATGGGAACTCAGATTATTAAGGGGCAGAAGAAGGCAGCAAGGTGATGGCTTACTTGCTTCAAATGAAAGAATTACCATGCCAAGCACAGAGATCAGCTGTTCTTCTCCTCCTGAGACAGACCCAGAGAAAGTGGGCTTAAGATCAAGCAGAAGGGATTTATGTTGACTACAGAGAAAATTTCTTAATAGAGAGAAGGGTTGGGTTCCCAAACTGTTAGCAACACTGGGGGATGACTTTGAAAGACCTTAGAAATGGTTAAGCCCTTATTTCTCTGTGAAGTACACAGTCCCACCTAAACGGCAGTGTGAACTCTGCTTTTAAGAGCCTTCCAGCCTTCCTTCATTTATCTCCCATTCCCTTCAGTCCCTTTACGTCCCCTGCCATCTTTTCCTCTCCTCTTCCCTCCCCTCCTCACTTCCTTCCTTCTTCTCTTGCTTTGTGTTTCCTTTCTCTTCTCCTAACTCCTTTCCTTCCTCCCTCCCTCCATTTCTTACCCACATACACACTTATTCAGTATTTACTATGAGCTAAAGATTTCTCCTACCAAATCATTGTCATAGTTTTGCTGGTGGCTGACATTGAAAACAACAACAAAACCCAAATACACTGCAGTAAGAAAAGTGCTTATTCTGATATCCCATGTCTCTGTAACCCGTCTATATGCCCCATCAGTGAGTTGACGCTGCTTGTTCATTGGTAACTAACTCATACCAACTCCTTTTGCTTATGACAGTAATTTACCCAAAGGGCTGCTCAAACGGCACACACATTTGGGTATGCCTTTCTGAGTTAGGAATATCGGGAATCGTCACATTGAAGTGTTCCTGAGTGCTAGAGCATCATGCTCATGGATTCCCTTTCCTGAGGCTCTAGGGAAAGGCCACTGGGAACCAACCCCCAGCAGAGGAGGAGAAAGATAACGTGGATCGGTGTGGGGGGGAGGTGGGCATTAGCTCTGGATATAGTAAGACCACTGTGTGGCCCAGTCCCTACAGCTTCCTCATGCACAAATATGAAACAGGTCAGGAAGAAGGGCAAAGCATACTGTGAGAATCAACCCCACACATAGCACCCAATGTCACAAGGAAGCTTGGGAGTTATGGCTTTGCGCTCCCTTATAACTGATTTTTTTCTAAAAAGAAATACTCCAGAAAGGCTACCTGTTTCTAGATGCTGTCATCACCACAGAGTAAAAGAACAGGAAAACAAGGTAACCTTGGTGGGCTGTACCTCTGAAACCTGGACTTTTTAATGGAGGTAAAAGGCAGAAGTCAGCCAGAGGGAAGTGTCTCCAAACCAAAGCCAGCTGCAGCATCCTGTTGAACTCTACTGCAATGTTTACTCCATACCTGCTGCATGCAGCCAGCCCATGAGGCCTCACGGCTGCTCTTCTAACTTGTAGGTCGTCTTGTGTTTCCCCCCAGTGGAGGCACTGAGGGAGAAAGAATACCAGAGAATATAGAAGACATGGAAGTTTACTTTTTCATAAAAAAGAGTTTGTGGTTTTTTTCTCATGTTAAAAATATTTAGTGTTATTAGATATTTTAGGAGAAGATGCAATCACGTTTACCTATATCAACACATAAAAAGAACTAACAATTAGTTGTTTTATATTTCCCAACCATCCATTTCTGTGTACCTGAATGCACGTATCTGTGTTATAACACAATATACAATAGCGCTGAGAACATAATGTACAAATAAACGACTGTCCCTTTCCCCCTCTCACTAAGGGACTGTAGACATGTTTGTTCTTATTAAATTATGTTCGAAACAGTGAAAATTAGTAACTGCCTAATAATTCGACGTATGATGGCATGCTTCTGCAAATAGGTCCTTCACGAAAAGCCATTCATATGTGTGTTTTCATGCAGAAATAATTTCAGAGTCGCAGATGGTCCAACTTTGAGGCCATCGATTGCTTTAATGATGAGAAGAGCTGGTCACTTTCGCTGAAGGGTAAACAGTCAAGGCTTTACTGAGAAGCAGAGAAAAAGAAAAATCTCTGCAGCAGGGAGGGTCCTGAAAATAGGTTGTTCTCCCTGTTTTTACTTCTTACTGTTAAATAAGGAATTGCCTGGTTTGCTTTACCTCCGTAATCGGCGGTGCATGCGCAGTCTGTGGAAGGCTGCCCTGATCTGCCAGGGCCTTTAGAAACCTCCTGTTGACCTTTTATTTGAACTTGCTTCCTTTCCTTGGGTGATGACGTCACCCAGACAGTGCGGATGGCCCCCGTGTTCTGTGTCTTTCTGCTCTTATCACACTTGTTTCATTTTCTTGAGTATTAGAGATTTGAAAACTTCAAGTCTACCTTCCCCAGACCCCTATGCCGTTTCTACTGTCTGGTCCAAAGAGCAACCAGAACGACAGAGCAGTTCCTTTATTTTGCCACTAGGGGCGCTGACTGACCTTTCCACCCACAGGCTGATGCCTGAGGTCAGTTGGACTTCTATAATGGAGTACTTAGTACTCTCTTCATACCTTTGTGTATTTTCTACCACCCAAGCTACTCTGTGAATATCTTAAGAGCATACTGACGTTCACTAAGATGTGAAGTTTGACATTAAAGCTAAGCTATCTGATTGCCCTTCATATGCAAGCATACCTCTATTGATCTGCACCCGGAAATCTCACGCCTTTCGTTCTTCCTACTGTGATGATGGATTTGTATCGGTGCATGCAAGCCATCTCTATTTTCCCTCAGCCTCATTCCACAATGTCTATGCCTGCTCGTGAGAGCTGGCCAGGGCCAGAGTAAAAGTTATTGGTGCCTTCAGAAAGAGAGGCCCTGACCTCGATATGCTGAGCAGTCTGTGCCGTGCAGATCTAGCTAAGCACTGGCCAACAAAGGAAAACAAGTTGTCTTTAAAAATGAAAGTTATTACTAAAAAACATGGCTGTAAATCTCCCACAGAAGCCATAGATCTTAAATAATTCCGGGTGATTTTATTATTTTTGCTTCCAGAATGATTTCTGTTTGTAATTTATGGGCTGTTTTCATTTATCCTGACGTTTCCTGATGGTTGGCTGTCCACTTTTATTTTTTCTGTCTGTCCTCACACTCTGTTGTACATCTGAGCATTTTATGCTGCTGCTCAAAACGTCCACTGCAGGGTCTACAGGACTCCTGCTTCTCAGGCCTGTCAGAGAAATCTGAAGGCTTGAACTGGAAGCTGGTCTGTGCCAGGGGATGCAAAGAAGGCACGTCTGATTGTGGAGAAGATATCTCAGAAGTCACTGGAGAGAGAGTAATGGACCCAGAGAGGCCAGCTGACCAGCCTCCTGCTGAACTGCCCAGGTGCATCATGCCCTAGTTCCCAACAGACGTCCCTGTGAACACCCTCTCCCATTTTCTAGTCTAAGGGATTGGTATAGGACATCTTCTGAGGTCATATGTCTTTGGCTGTCCCTACAATCTGTTCTTTCTTTTTCATTATTCATCTATCCCATAGGAAAAGGTTCTTGCTGGCAAAGGAGGAGCCACCCCTTAGGTAGAATTTCTGGAAGCTCTTTGAGGCAGCTCAGCTTTTCCTATAGAAAAAAGTTTTCAAAACTCTATTTTCTCTAAGGAATCAGGGACAACGCTAGAACATTCTTGCCTACGATTAAGGAACATTAGAGATCCATTAACACATCTAATGTATTTATATACCACACTTGATTAGCAACTGCATTTATGCAGAACTTTAGGGTATACGAACTCACTATCACAGTGTTGAGAAATATCCACACATGTGAGGGCAGGCTAGACGTAGCCTGCGAGTATAGACCATAGAATGTGACTAGACAAGTATGAGACGAATCCTTGTAACAGGGCAGAAGATGCTAACAGTATCAAAGCCTCAATATATCAATAGCTATGTGGACTAGAGGGTGGCTTACACCATGGCAACGTGTGGGCCTTATCACTTAAGACTCTTAAACAAAAATGTTAGGAAGTGATTCTAGGATGGCAAAAGGCTCAGTGGAGGAAGTGCTTGCTGTCAAATCTGCAGACCTTAGCTCAGTCTCTAAGACCAGTATGTTGGAAGGAGAGGAATCAATACCTACAAGTTGCTCTTTGA
>JADRCD010219526.1:0-23401 GCA_019843815.1 Montemys delectorum
GAAGTGTCTCATCCAGGGGAGATCTGATTTGCATTTCTCTGCCTCAAGTGTCCCTCAGCCCCTTGAGCCTCTGTGGAGCCAGCCACCCCAGGTTGTAACTCAGAGGGCTTGGTAGCTTCAGCAGGGAATGGAGTTTTCTCGATAACATTTTCCTCCCGTTTTGTGATTCATGACTAAATATGGTTTGCGTTTTGAGACTCTCAAGCTGGGAGGGGTACTGTCCTTTCCTCCCCCTCCCTTCCCCTCCCTCTAACAATTCATTTTTGGCACAAGATGAGCTCCACTATGCTGCACCAAACTCCCCGGCCCGGGTGCAGTTCCAAAAGCGGACGCTGGAGCCCAGTGTGTTTTACCTAATTAGGAAATGCTCCCAGCTTCAAACTGATCTGCTCATTCAGGTTAGATAAGAGTTACAAACCACAGCGGCAGCTTCCTCTGTAAACACGTAGACTTCTTCTCTAGTGACAACACTCCTTTCAGAGCTTATTAAGACAAATTTTCTGGATATTTTTGATGAAATAGAACTATGTCTTTACTGAATTTGACAGTATTTTTTCTGCATTTTTTAAAAATCAGGTAGCTTATTTTTCTGAATATATTAAAATACACCCTTAAGTCATCTTGCCCAACAAAAAGTTTATGTGGGTTATCCTTCTCGATTTTCAGAGGGCATCCTAATTCTAAGTGGCTTATCTCATTTGCAACCCTGATGCTAAGTGTGGAAAACAGGCTTAGTGGATGCACAGCCTCTCTGCTGGTCCTCTGCTGGTTGGTTTCTGCCTCTGCCAGTCACCTGGCTTCTGTGCCTCTTTCTGGTTTAAAACTTTCTTCTGAATCCTTATCATCTACTGTCTGAAAGGAAAGGCATAGTGGAGAGAGGAAAGATCAAACTGCCAAAGAATCTCATTTATCCATTCTTGTGAGACTTCCCTTTGATATTGGGGGCAGGGTTGAGAGGAGACCAAGATCCCAAACAGACTCTCTGGGTAACTATAATAGTTACATGATGACATCCACACGCGATGCTTGTACAACACTCTGGGTGTTCTTCAAGGCTGTCAAAAACCCAAGCTTAAATGTCAACTACTTAAAGTGTTGTTTTAACCCCAAAGGAGTATATAGTCAATCAATCAAGTTTAAAAGATACACCAGAACTCAGGGAGGAGAAAAATCTACAAAACCTGATACTTGCCTCTTCAAAAGAGCCCCAGTAAACATTTTGGAGAGAATAAGTAAGCTTTGGGGGGGGGGGAACAACTTACATTTTATAAAAGTCATATTACGCTTCTTTCTTTAACTTATTCATCTTAAGCAAGAATAACTGTCAGCATCCTGTTGGATCTTCAGCTTAACAGTGACCTTAATTTATGAAGAAATGTTGTAACTCCTAAAATTTCAAACACCCTATTTGAAAATTTCCATCCAACTCTCTGTATTAGGCTAGCTCTTGCTAACCTTAAACTTGTGATCCTCCTGCCTCAGCCTCCCACGTGCTAGGATCCCAGGTGTACATCACCACACCCGGCCTTGATTCACGTGTAATGCCTCACCAGGGCACAAATCTTTAGAGCCAAAAGACTTCTCTTTTAAACATTTAATATGAGCAAATATTTTACCATTTTAAAATTCTCACATGCTACCCATTACTCAAAAATCTACCTTTTTGGGAAAAAATACTGTATATATATTTAAAAATGTGAGTTTTATTTGATTTAGACAAAAAAAACCCTCCCCTCCATAATTATTTAACACGTGCTAATCAACATGTCCCTATAGAACTCTGTTCTCTACACTGGATCTCTCATCTGGGCTCTGCTGTCTGTTCACACACTAGTACTCTGACCAGCTTGAGAGTGTTTTAAGAGCCTGTGGCACTCCTGCTCTTTGTACTGAGGGCCTGTGGTGTTAACCTGGAAGTCAGGGTTTCAGCTCATCAAAGGCTTTACAGGCTAGTGAAAGCATTTCAAGATAAGGGTGTTAGTTGAGATCTGGGGAGAGCCTCCAGCTAAAATAACACAACAGGGCCAAGAACCCTGTCTGTGAATGGGAGTGATGATAGCTCTAGCCTAATGCTCTGCAAGGCAGTATCTTTTCCCTCTCTGTGCCTGCAGAACCCTGAGAAGCAGCTCCAGCTATGTGTGAAGAGGAGGACAGCACAGCTCTGGTGTGCGACAACGGCTCTGGGCTCTGTAAGGCCGGCTTCGCTGGTGATGATGCTCCCAGGGCCGTCTTCCCATCCATCGTGGGACGTCCCAGACATCAGGTGAGCCATAATTCACGCTGAACGCAGAGAGGACAGGACTGTAGGCGAGATCCCTCCATGTCTACACATATCCAACAACTGTGTGTTGCTTTCTACCCAGAGTTTACAAAACCTTGTGAAAAACATATCTGTGATAATCTAGGATATAGCCTAGTGGTACAAGGTGCGCATGCACACATGCACGTGCAGTCACACACACCACACTAGTGATAATTAATACTGAGGAATAAATAAATGGCAGTTTTATGTATCAGGCAGAAAGATTACATGGTCGCAGCCACTATGATCATTTTTCTCATTAGAGTAACAGCAGCAGCTGTGGTTGTTATAAGCTGTACACCATTACCACTTTGGGGGGTGGGGGAAGAAATTAAGACATAAGAAAGTCCTGGCTGGCTACTCGCCCTCATAGAGTTTGGCCTTAGATGAAAGGAATCACTGTTATAAAGTGTAACTTTATATCATGCCAGCTGTTACAGAAGTCATCAATTCACACGCTTTGGGAAAGCACTGACCAGTGGTTTGTTGAACCATTCTAGGGAGTGATGGTGGGAATGGGCCAAAAAGACAGCTACGTGGGGGATGAAGCGCAGAGCAAGAGAGGGATCCTGACGCTGAAGTACCCGATAGAGCACGGCATCATCACCAACTGGGATGACATGGAAAAGGTACGGTCCCCGGGAATCAGAGCAGTGCGCTGCATCATGGGATGGCTGCTGCAGCCTGGCATGGCTGTGGAACACAGCTGGCTATCCTTGCTCAACTGCCTTGCTATTTGTTAATATTTAACTTGGATTGCTACAGAAAAAAATCTTGACTTATTTCTTTTTGAAAATAAATCCCTTGCTGATTGGTATTCATAAACTGATAGTTGGGAGACAGTTTTGTGGGAGAGAGAAGTCCTTTGTTACTGTGGGGCAGATTCTCTCTCGAACCCACTGGACTGACCCCTGAGGATAGGCATCCCCAGGGCACAAGCTGTCCAAAGACAGAAATCTGGGAAGATCGTAGCCAGCCCATTCTTGAGGGTTTGTTTGTTTGTTTATTATTATTATTATTATTATTATTATTATTATTATTATTATTATTAATTATTATTATTATTATTACTATTACTATTACTATTATTATTACTTTCCCATGAGCAGTTTTCTTAATGTTCACAATTGAAAAGAAACTACTGTGTATTTGATACATTCCCAAACCCCAAATATATTGACGTGCAATTGTGACTAAATTTTTAAATGAATACTCTTAAATTCTCTTTCTCTGCCACAGTAAGATTCTTTTTCCCAGACCACTTTGTAAGAGCCAGTGGGGGGAAAAAAAGTCAAATTCAAGGATTATGAAGCTTATTTTTGGGCATTTTAGAAACACTAGTGACAGGAAAAGAAATCAAAGAACCAATTAAAGACTGACATACTTTTTAATCCAGTGGAACACATTAAAACTGCAACGCCTGATTTTTATTTATCTACCTATTAGCTTTTAGCATCCTCCCACACATACCCTCATCTACACATGCATCATTTAAAAATAAAACCAAGACATATCACTACTAAAATGTATTGGCAATTAAGCCTAAATCTTTCTCCCTCTGGAGAAAAGCAGCGAAGGAGAGAGTGGGGTTTTTAAAGCTTGTTTTGGGGTAGCCGCAGTGTAGAGGAGATGACCCACTAGGGCTAGTGAGCACTCTATTTTTCCCTTTCTGTTTTATAGAGTAGAGTGTTTGTCCCGCTGATTTATCTTTTGCGGTGGGATAAGACAAAGGGATGAAGGATGAGTTATCCACTCATCTTTACTGTAGTGAGGAATTACGAAGACGGTTTTCCCAACTGCTCAGCTCCTCCCATCCTTCATCTTACCCACCCGGCAAGTGACAGGAGTGGCGGGGTGTCTCCTTTGTGTGCTGGAAACCACAAAACCAAAACCAAGAAACTAGAAACTTGACAAGGCCTTTACAGTTGGTTTTACTTTTGTTAGTTTGTAAACTGTCATTAGCTATGCTTGTCTACTTCTGGTTAATCTCATATTCCTGGTGCTTCTGACCCTTCCATAAAAGGTGAATCATTTTAGCCCCTTCCATAACAATGGGTTATTTTTCACATTCAGGGATTAAAGAGGTTGTACAACTATAAAGCCAACACACTTTTGTCCAAAATGCACTCATACAGTGCACACAGGTGGACATGGGCTCGGGGGGGGGGGACCCTCTCTTCCCTGGATACACTCATCTACCACCCCACCCCCACCCCCGCCACCCACACACATCAACACAAACATCCAAGAACATTCTCTAAAAGCATTAAAGATGGCAAGTAGCTTTTCAGGCAAGCCTCATTCATTTATATGTATGGTCATTTGTCCTTTTAT
Organism: Montemys delectorum; assembly: GCA_019843815.1. NCBI lineage: Eukaryota > Metazoa > Chordata > Mammalia > Rodentia > Muridae > Montemys > Montemys delectorum. The sequence continues at coordinate 4,637 of JADRCD010219526.1, forward strand.
GTATTACACTAAATCAACTTCCCATGAATAAACTAAGGTGAAAGCATGCATGAAGAAGACGTAACTAGTGAATGAGAGCATCTACTCTAGCCCAGACACTGGGCTAAGGACTTACTCGAGTGTCATTTTCTGTAATTCACACTGAGAATCTGTGAAATCTCTACTGGTTGTCTCCTGATACCAATGGGGAGACAAGAGATGGAAAGAAAGAATTATGAATTTGCTAGCTCACAACAGGAACTTATGACAGAAACATGGAAGTTCCTGCTGAGGAGCAGGAAGTTGACTATGGGCCCTATGTCCTTGACCACTACACTATCCTGCCACCGCACGGTTACTAAGTCACTCAATAGATGTCCATACAGTCTTGTGTATGGTATTCAACACTCTCTGGGCTTCTGCATCTGTGGAAGAGGTCTTGTGTACTTCATCTGCTTCTAGTTTTGTCCTGCACATCCTGGTCCCTTTTAGGGCCTTCTGTGTCCCACAACACCACATCACCATGCTCTTTATCCTGCTCTCTAGATCTGGCACCACTCCTTCTATAACGAGCTTCGTGTGGCCCCTGAAGAGCATCCAACCCTGCTGACAGAGGCCCCGCTGAACCCCAAGGCCAATCGGGAGAAAATGACCCAGGTACATATTTGCTCCAGGATCTAACCCTGCTGGATTGGGGGCATGAGCAATCAGGTGAACTTGTAGCATGACAGGCAGACATAAGATCCGAACTGGCAGTTCACTAATAGACTGAACCCCGAAGCCCAGGGATCTTGACAGTGCTCACACCCTTACTGCACAAAACAACATCATTTTGCCCCCAAGAGCAAGAAAAAGTTGAAAGGTTTAATTAAGAAGGGAGAATATTTAGGGTTAAACACTTCATAAGTCATTCAAAATGCAGGATATTACTGTAGGAATTGAATCTGTCACTTATCGGTTACCCAAAGCAACTTCATTACTTAGAACCCCAGCTTCTTTGTTCAAAATATCAATACTATTATTTTTCAAGGGATAGATGTGTAGGCTAATGATGCCAAAATGATATATGAGTATCATGGGGCATGGTATAATAAATAGCCAACAAGGAGTAACAATGACTGTCACTATTATCTACGTGAATTCCAAGACCATACAGCAAGGGACTGTCCAGTGAACCAGCTACAGAAGTGGTCTCATGTGAATGAGCTGGTAAAGGATAGCGTCTAATGTCACTTTCACACAGGCCCTGGTCAAGCACAGGGTATTGCAAGTGCACTCTAACTCCTAGTGATTTAAAGCAGGGACTCTCATCCCAACTACCTCCATGATAAAATTAAGGCTCAGATGCACAAAGTGATTTTCCTAAAGTCACATAGTTAGGACTGGCGATGCCTAGAGTTGACACATGAATTTGTCCCTTGAAGAATAGTAAATACACAAAGCCCAGGGGCCCCTCCTTGGAAGAGCATTTGGTGTGCTCATCAGTATATCAGCTGTTCTGGGCAGTGATTATCATCTTGTAAATTGTGTGAAGGTGGAGAAATGGCTGAGAACTATGGATTTTTAGCAAATATCAGACATCCCTTCTGGTTTATAAACTAGAGAGTTATTAAAATGCAGGCTGGGGACGTCTGATGTAGGAGGGATCTAGGGAGCTCCAGTTTTACCCTTGTCCCTGAATTGCACGGGCTAATGGATCGACACTTATGTGTAGCTCTCAATCCCATAACATAGGTCTTATCTGCCAGGACCGTAGCATCTCCCACTGCAGCTACACGGTGGGGTCTGGTTCCAGGACTAGCACTGATCCCCAAATTGCATTAAACCACAGAGAAGATAAACTGAGCTGCAGACAGATCACTCATCCAGCATTGGTTGTTTATGTCCCTTGGGTTTTATCTTGTCTTTTCTTTTGTCTTTGATATAGTTAATGACTCTTAGACTCTCTCCGAGAGCTTAGACCAAAAGCCTTCTCCCTTTACATTTGAGAAATAAAGAAACAATGAACACCATAGTGAACATTGTTGTATCCAATTCAGCACCAAGACTGTGACCTAGCGGCTCCTCACCTTACCAGGTCCGGCGCACACACTGCTGGCTGCTCCCTCTCCCGTCGTCAGGTCGCCAGGGTGATGGTTGACTATTGCCACCACCTTCATCTTTCTTTGTCATGCGACCAGAGCTGCCTTGGCTTTATTTTTTCTTTTCCTGGTGGGTCTGAATCAGGCGGGGGATGGGATGGGCTCTTAAGTGTTCTATGTAAGACGGATAGCACCCTTTAACTAATGCTTTGGATTCCTTTGCAGATTATGTTTGAGACCTTCAATGTCCCTGCCATGTATGTGGCTATTCAGGCTGTGCTGTCCCTCTATGCCTCTGGACGTACAACTGGTAGGTAGCCAGGAGAATGGAAACCTTGATCAAATGAATCCATCAGAAAGTGTGAGATTTGATGGTTACAATCTATGGGTTGTGATGGTTGGCAAGTTAATTGGAGTACACAGAGATGGTCCTTGCTGCCCCCCGCCAAAAGAAAAATCCCTCACTTTTTCAAATCCATCCCTGAATCTCACCACACTTCTCTATTTCTCCAGCAATATATCGTTAATGGTTTCTCTCTCTCTCTCTGTCTCTGTCTCTGTCTCTGTCTCTGTCTCTCTCTCTCTCTCTCTCTCTCTCTCTCTCTCTTTATTTTGTATAGAATAGAGTTTATTCAGGACATGGGGAGGGGAGTTAAGAGAACAGCAGAGGCAGAGGAAGGCAGAGAGAAGGAGAGAATGGAGAAGTGGGGACCAGCCATGGCCACGTGGAGAGAGGGGAAAGGGAATGGGGAGCAAGGGGGCAGGAGGCAAGCGAGAGGCAAGAGCATAAGACAGTAAGAGAGTGGTTTGTCCTTCTTCTTCTTCCTGTCTCCCCCAAGCCCTTTCTCTTCCCTATCCCAGCAAATACATTCTTTCTTCCTTTGATATAAGGCTCTTAGGAATCACTGCTCCTTTCAGTCTCAGTGTGAGAGAACAGAAAGTAACTGCACACCAGGTGCTGTGGTGACTTACAGCATGCTTAATTGTCCCCCCAGGTATCGTGCTGGACTCTGGAGATGGTGTGACTCACAACGTGCCCATCTACGAGGGCTATGCCCTGCCGCATGCCATCATGCGTCTGGACTTGGCTGGCCGAGATCTCACCGACTACCTCATGAAGATCCTGACTGAGCGCGGCTATTCCTTCGTGACTACTGGTGAGGCGCAGGGGAGGTGGAGGGAAGAGGATGGAAGACACTATGTTGCTCCCTGTCACTTAGTGGAAAGAGTGCTGTCCCCATGAAAATGGGGCATAGAGGCATGGAGGAGACTTAGCTGATAAAACCATTGGCTATGTATGGCCTTACTACCTGACATCAATTCCTGAGCCCACAGCAAAAGGAAAGAACTGACTGCCGAGAGTAGCTTTCTGATGTCCATCCACACATGTGCACATGAAATGCACACACACACACACACACAGGCACACAAATACACACAAACATGCACTCATTTGCACATACAAACACATACAAATAATAATAGTAAGCTAAAATTTAAAAAAATAAAAATAAACTAATAAAAAAGAGTTGGTATGTTAGAAGACCTAGCCAACAGTAAAGCCCGACTTGAATGCACAGAGGGAGCTTAGCTTTTCTTGCTTTGTGATGTAAAGTTATTGCCTTTTCTTTGAGAGTAGCTAGAGACAGCAGTGTAGGGGCAAGTCAGAGTGGAAACCTATTTTCTTTCTGTGCTGCTAGAGATAAAATCCAGAGTCTTGTATTTGCTAGCCAAACCCTCTACCACCAAACTGCGCCCACAGAACTATGTGGATATTTTTTAATTTCTTCTTTACAAATAAAAGAGAAAGTGTAAAACAGAGAGAGGTGTAGTTGGCACCTTTTCCATCCTTTTCCGTATGTATCACGGGAACTGGAGCTGTTCTGAGGTACCATCTGCTTCATTTTGAAAAGTGAAAAACAGGTCAAAGAGCAGGTTACTACCTATCTGGGCAGGGCAGCAAGGATCTTTTAGGCAGTTTGAAAACTCTTGAGTCTTCTGAGGAGCTGGTTCAGCAGAAGAGTGACACGGACAGGTAGATTTTAGCACCTGTACGAACCCTAATGTGTGCCATGTGTTTGACAGCTGAGCGTGAGATTGTCCGTGACATCAAGGAGAAGCTGTGCTACGTTGCTCTGGACTTTGAAAATGAGATGGCCACGGCTGCCTCCTCTTCTTCTCTAGAGAAGAGCTATGAACTGCCTGACGGGCAGGTGATCACCATCGGGAATGAACGCTTTCGCTGCCCAGAGACCCTCTTCCAGCCATCTTTTATTGGTAGGCCATGGGGGGTGGGGTCTCCCTGTTCAATACCCAGACAAACCTCTGCTATTGGGGCCCATTTGCAAGTAGTAATGAACCAGGGCTTCAGAAACCGAAGTAGTTCTAAAGTAGGGATGGTGTCACATTTTTAAAATGAGAAGATACGGGGAGCCAAGAAAGGAATTGTCTCCCGGTGGTAAACTCTCTTAAGTCAGAGTGAAGACACACATTCTCAGCATATAATGCAAAGGTTCAAAGTTACCTACACTTAGGATACAGTAGATGACTGGGTGTGGCTGAGGAAGATGATCTGAGTGCTGGGAGTTTGGGGTTACTGAGGGAGAAGGGAAACAGAATACATAGAGAGCATCTATTCCACATTGGCATGGCAGAGTCACATAGCGTCTGCAGAGGCTCTTTGGAGGCTGGGGACCTGGGCTTGAGACTTTGTTCTATTTTCACGATCTTGAGAATGTCACTAAACCTTTCCAAGACTCAGTTTCTTCAGACTAGGACAATTGGAAGGTTTATAGCAGAGTTGTATAGTGCCCTCAGCACAGTGCCTGTTCAAAACAAGTATTCAACAACTGGTTCCTGCTAGCAATGAGGAATCGCCTGGTGGCATTGCTGTTATAACTAGATCACAATGCTAGGAAGGTCGAGGGGGTCATCTAGTGGTTTGTTTTAAGAAGCCTGCGTCAAAAGTCAACAAGAAACTCAGCCCCTCACCCCTACCCCTTAAAAAACAAAAGTTTGTACAAAAATTGTATTGAAAAGTATCTTTGGCAGCTGGGCATGCCTTTAATCCCAGTACTTGGGAAGCAAAGGCAGGCAAATTGCTTTGAGTTTGAGGCCAGTTTGTTCTATATAGCAAGTTCCAGGCCAGTCAAAGATACATAGAGGAACCTGTGTTTAAAACAAAAACGAAACCAAAAGCAAACAAAAAAGTTTATCCAAGTAGGAGAGTTTGCTGACAGTTGCACCATTCAATCCTGGCTGTCGTGGATACAGAGTAACAGCTGCGGAGAGACGAGAGAGCTCCGATCCATGGCCCTGGCCCTACCTCTTATCTGGCATGGAAGGACTGGCTCCTTTACTCAAGCCAATTATAGCAGAATGTCAATCTAGACACGGGTGTTACCATGTTGTAATCTCAACTTGGAAGTGCTACAGCTGAACCTCCTCTTTTAGACAAGAGGCAAGAGGATGGTGTGGAGTGCAAAAAGGTTCTTTGGTCTCTTGAATGGCAGTTTCTAATTCACAATGGCTGCCAGCCTCACCAGGAGAAGATCACTTAGTTGGGCCAACTTGATTTTCCGTGTTCAGCCTGAGTTTTACCTAGCATCCAAGGCTCATGGCCTGTGTCTCTTTTCCAGGGATGGAGTCGGCAGGCATCCACGAAACCACCTATAACAGCATCATGAAGTGTGACATCGACATCAGGAAGGACCTCTACGCTAACAACGTCCTCTCTGGGGGCACCACCATGTACCCAGGCATTGCTGACAGGATGCAGAAGGAGATCACAGCCCTCGCACCCAGCACCATGAAGATCAAGGTACCCGCACAAAGACCCTCTGACTCAGAAGGGACATTTCGAGAACAGTCACAAGTGTATGAGGCAGTTTAACACGCCTCTCTGTTCTTCCCAAAGGGAATGAGGCCAAGGTGACAGTGGATTAGACTTAAACACATAACACTTAAAACAGGTCCTGAGGAGTCCTGTCTTGTGAGGTCTAGAGGAAGAAAGTGAGCCACTGCTTTGCTGCAGACCCTGTGCTCCTTTAATGCATGTCAGAGCAGCTGAACTCTTCACCCTCCATCCCTAGCTGAGCATGCTGCCAACCCTGCTTACTCGGGGTTTGGCAACAGACAGGATGTGTCTAGCAGGACTTAGGCAAGTCTCAGTTCTCCAAATCTTACTTCTGAAATGGAAATGAATGTGAAACTCAGGGGTCCAGTGTAGTCAGAGAACAGACACCCAGCAAAAACAGGACACCAAGACGATACATTCACAAAATGAGCCTGCATGAAGTCAGGAAGTCTCTGCATTATTTGTACAATGGTCTGGAAATCTGAAATTATCACTAACCACCCTCACCATAGAAAAACAAAAATGTGTAGCTTTAAAACCAAAACTCCTCTGAGGGCCAGTTTTGAAATTAAACCTGTTATTGACACAGTCACTAGTGAGCATCACGGACAGTCCCCTGAGCCAGTATCTTTGTCGGTAACTTGAGCATCCTTGGATACCAACCCTTCAGAATTACTACAGGAATTACATAAGCTAGAACCTGTCAAACCCTTGGCACAGGGCCACCCCAAGTGAGAGCTTAGTGAGCGAGGAAAGATTAAATGTTGAGCCAGAGCTTGGAGATAGAGAGAAAGTAACCCCCTGGCTAGCATGTCCAAGCACTTCATTCACTAGAGCATCCTCTGCTACTCAAGAAACTAAGACTAGAGTGGAATTTGCTGTTGCCTGATACTCTGCACTCTGTCTATGTGATTCACTTGTCCAAAACAAAATCAAAACAAAACAAAAAGTGAGCATGATCTTGTATGTAAGCTCTGCACTCTTGAGTAAGGCCAGCTCTGCAGGGGATACTCCAGAACGGGAACTTTGAGCCCTCTGTGTTGGGTGGTGCTTATGGTCAAGTCTTCAGAAGTCAGTGGCCAGTTTAAACAGGTGGAAGGTTACTTGCACAGTAAGTTCAGGAACAATTGCCTCTGCACACACGAGGACTTCTATAGAAAGTGCAGCTTCTGCTGAGCTCCTAGGCTCAGCTCAGGAATTAGAGATTTTGTCAGGGTTTTTACAAAGGAATCCCACAGGCTCTAGGGCTGTTTGGGTTTGCCTAATGGATGGATAAAGGAATTATGGATAGTTTGGCACAGACTACATGGAAGAAAAAAAGAAAACAGAAAAACCAATGAGCTCACTGGGGAAACTCTCAGCTTCTTCAAACCCATCCCCTCATAGAGAAGAATGTCCTTGTTTTCCGTGAAAGGACGGCACAAGGCACTTCTGCCAGGCACTAACGTTCTTCTTTTCTTGCCCTGACAGATCATTGCCCCTCCAGAACGCAAGTACTCTGTCTGGATTGGTGGCTCCATCCTGGCTTCCCTATCTACCTTCCAGCAGATGTGGATCAGCAAACAGGAATATGATGAAGCTGGTCCCTCCATTGTCCACCGCAAATGCTTCTAAGCCACCTCCTGCTCTGTCTCTAGCACACAACTGTGAATGTTTTGTGGATCAGCGCCTTCAGTTCCTTTCCAAATCATTCCTGCCCAATGCTTTGATTTGTTACTCGTGTTTTTTTTTTTTTTTTTTTTTTTTTTTTTTTTTTTTTTTTTTTAATTAAATATGTGCTACCCTTAACTTCTAGCCCTGGCCTGTCAACACTGATTCAGTTGTGTTTCTGTTAGGTGAGAATCATTTATTATAGGGTGGCTCCCTCTAGGGGTCAGGAAAGGATGTGAGACAATTAGAACAAAAAATTTCTAGGCAACAAACACATATATAGGCCCACTTAAATGATGTAAACAGGGTGCATTTGAGAGTGCATAGGACATGTATAGATTACGTATAATAATATATATTAGTACCAATAGGAAAAAGCTACATTGACTTCACAGCTTGTGGGACTATTCTACTTTATACATATAGGTGACCACACAGGTAAGAACAATTTTACTTGTATTTAATTAAAAATTGGCAAGCAATATGGTTTTATTAAAATTACATCTTTTGTATTAAAGCATAGGCATATGTATGGATAGGCACGTGTGACTTAATTTGCATCAAGCCTTGAGTATTACTTTAAAGTTCATCAAACTTGGCATATACAAGAAAGTGTAATTTTTTTAGTTTATTTGCTTTTAAAAAGAACATATCTTTTTAGAACCCGAGAAACTACTTTAAAAGTCTCACTATGTACCTGGATTATTGCTTCCTCTTTCTTTGGCCAAATCTGAAGAAAAAAAAAAACTGCAGTAGATGTATTTACAGTAAAAGAAGGGGAAAAATGGCAGTACTCTCCAAAGACTGGCCATACCACGCACACGTCATCACTACTACGTGCAGATAGTGTTCTCATGAGTCACCAGATGAGGAAGTCAAGGGCCTTCCAGAAAGGTAGTTACTTCATGGAGAGCTAACATGCTCTCCATGTTAGCTCCTTTGCTATCAGATTGGGAACTACAAAGGTTTGTTTGTTTGCTTGCTTGCTTGCTTGTTTGTTTTTTTTTGTGTGTGTTTTTAAATACCAGACATATTGAGGCTGGAGAGTTGGCTCTGTGGTTAAGTCCACTTGTTGCTCTTGCATAAGACCCAACCTCAATTCCTAGTACCCTCATGGTGACTTACAACTGGTTGGCTGTGACTCAGGTCCCAGGGGATCCAAATCCCCCTTCTGACCTTTGTTGGCACCAAGCATCCATGCAGGCAAAACAGTCAAACATAGGAAGTAATAAGATAAGTTAATCTGAATACAATTTGACAACCAGGCATCTTGTTATTTGCAGCACAATTTATTTCTGACGGCATCATTTGGGTATACTAAGAGGTACAGACTGAACACTACGGGGCCTCTTTTGAGACACAGCAACCCAAAAAAGGAAACTTCAAAATGTGCAAGGACAATAAATATCAAAGTTTTGGTCTAAAATATATAAATATAAAATATCAGTCACTTCAGAAAACATCATAAGAAATTCGGCGGCCACACGTATCCACGGCAGGTGTCTGGTACAGATGGTCTTGTATTTAGAGCATGTCACCTCAGATCCAACACAGTTGTTTTTATGTCTTTTACTAACACATGGCTGCATATCTAGAAAAGGAAAAAAAAAACCAGGGTTACATAATAATGTTTACTGTGTGGTTTTCTTTCGGGAAGGTATATAGATTTCTTCACTTTTTTTTTTTTCTGAATTTTATCATTATTTCTGAATTTGGTTAGGGTCGGCATAACATAAACACTTATGAGAATAATTTGTGCTGCCTCTTCACACTGAACATGGTGGAGATAATCTCTGCTGTTGATTCAGGCATGGTGGAGCACACCTTTAGTCATAGGTCTGAGGAGGTAGAGGCAGGTGAGTCTCTCGGAGTTTGAGGGCACTGTGGTCTGTACAGTGAGTTCCAAGGCTACACAGAAAGACCCTGTCTCAATGATAATGATAATCAACAATGATGATGATGATATGATAATATAATAATAATGATATAATAATAACAATAATATGATAATAATAATAATAATAATAATAATAATAATAATAATAATATAATACCATAATGATCATCCATGATGTCTACTCACACTGAACAGCTTGGGGTCCTTGGTGTGAGGGTGGAAGCCCTTCTTTTTACAAGTAGAAACCTCAAGCATGCCAGCGTTGGTGAGCCTGAAAATGCCGGTGCTAAAGAAGAGGTAGAAAATAAGCATGAAGTCAAGGACCATCGGGGAAGACATAAACACGTACCTCCCTCAAACAGGAAAGAGGAAGAAAACACATACTAGGAACCTCCCCACAGCTTTCACAACGAACTTTAGAAACACTGATCTCCAAGTACCTAGAGTACTGTTGAGACCTCGTGTGAGAGGCCATACGTGTGTCCTCCACCCGGGAAGACAGTTCTAATTCCTATAATAATGCTCGCGTCCTTTATGTCAGCCACCACCAGGTACGTGGCAGTGACGGACACGACAATCAGCACATCACAGAAACTATCATCTAGTGTCTGCTTGCCAATCCAACACAGGTAAGGATGAAGGGTGAAGAGGCTGGGATGACAGTGGTCAGGTACCCTACAAGTTTCCGGCACACTCAGCGTCAGGAAACGTTCATCTGATTCTTATGATTGTAATTTCTTTGTAAAATGAAGTCTTCCAGACAATGAAAAGCCATTCCTGTCTGAAAAGATCTATAACCCAAGAGCAAGTGGCTGAACTTGCTGCTAGGGGAGAGTTAGAATGTTGCAGACAAGTGCCTCAGATCCAAGTATGGCCTGGTGGACTCAGGAGAGCTTTCTCCTCCCACTTACTCTTTATGCTTTGGGGAACACACGATAGCAATGGCCTCCGGCAACATAAGCTGATAGGAGCAGTGAGTGTGCAGGTCCACACTGGACAGGAACGCCGTTTGCGTGGGGTGTGTCTGCGAATGGGGAAGAAGACAGTCTCATTAGGGAAGGCTTTGATCAAGACTTCTCCTGCAACTTTCACTAAGCAAATACACATAAAAAACATGTTTCCGTGAGGGTTGACGGGACGGCTCAGTGGCCAAAAGGGCTTGCCATGAAACCTAATGACCTGGCTTAGATCCCTGAAACCTATGGTGGCAGGAGGGAAATGACTCTCTGGAACGTGCCCTCTGACTTGCACATGCATGCCATGGCATGGATACCCGCACCTGCACACATCACACCACTAGTAGTAGTAGTAGTAGTAGTAGTAGTAGTAGTAGTAGTAGTAATAACAACAACAACAACAACAACAACAATAACAGTAACAATAACTATTAATAATAACAATACACAAATAAAAATTAATTGGGGATAGCTGACAGAATTCTTCTTTTTCTAGCATACTCTTGTTGGTTTGGAATAACTTTGACTTACAAAGTTCCTAGGAGTGTATGTGCCTTTCTGGTGGGGAAGAGTGAGATATCTCCACTTGTGAAAGGCTTCAAATAGATCCTCCATTAATCTAATGAGCTAAGAGTCTTACTGTCTCAGTCCACATACAAGGATCTCCAGACTCGGGAGGGTGAAGCAACCTGGGTACAGAGATCAGAAAACTGGGATCTTGAACTCCTTTGCACACTTTTAGAACTAAGCATAGCGCACTCCTGAGACTGTCTATGGCTCTTCATCCTTATAAACAGGAGGAGGGGGTCCCCAAGTTGCTAAAGGTGTTTTGACCCATCAGGCTTAGCCACTGAAAATGCATAAAAAGAAAGAAGAGGAGAATCTAAGCGAAACCCTGTCTAGACTAAACATGCACCTTGCCATAGAGTCACATGCCCCACAGGCTCATTGTCAAAATGCAAAGATTTCCTAGAGGAATGAGCAAGAGGACTTGGCAGCCTCTCCTCTGCCACAGAATGCCTTCTTTGAGTAAAACAGAGCTTTCTATGTCATGGCAGAATGAAAGATATGTTCTAAAGAGCCACAGTGCTGTAGAGGCAGCAAGCAGGTTGTCAATAAAAAAGTGACTCTGCCCACCACTTTATTTTAGACTGAATGCACCCACGTAAGCATGGAACCTTTCATTTCTGCATCCAAGAATCATTTCTATGCTCATGAGGACATCTCTCCCATGGGAGCATGGCACACCCATCGTAAAGGAAAATGGTGGTGGTGGTGGTGGTGATGGTGGTGGTGGTGGTGATGGTGATGATTGTGGTGGTGCTGATGGTGATGATGATGGTGGTGGAGATGGTGATGATGATGGTGGTGGTGCTGATGGTCATGGTGGTGGCGACAGCAGCAGTAATGCCATCTATTACAAAGGAATAAAGTACTAAGCAGGAAACTAATCACCTCCCATGAATTACGACAGAGTTCTCACTAAGGTCTGTGCTCTCATTGTCTCCACCTCCCCACCCCCCTGTTCTATCGACAAAGAGATGACCAAGACACACAGCACAGTGACTTCGAGTAGTCTCAAGTGTCAGTCAAGCCAAGATGTTCAAAATTCAAATCCAAGCACCTGCCAGGTCTAGACTCTGACTTCCTTCCTGATGACAAGAGTTTCTATGGAGGATCCAGCCCTGGGGTTGGTTGCTGTTAATGTGTGTTGCCAAAACCAACATAACTTCCCTAAGCCTTTGAAATGGAACATTTGTATATTTTCATTCAATTCCAACAGCTTGATACCGTAAAATCAATTCAAATCTCAAGTCCTAGACTCACTGAGCAACTGTAACAGACACAGCCCATCTTAAGGAAACTACGATTCTAATTTGGGAACTGTTTGTCAAGAACACTGACTAGCCTGCATATGTAATTTTTAAAGCTACCACTTTTAGTTTCTTATTAACTTCCTTGATACAGCTAGTGTATGTGCACATGCATGTTACATGTATGTGCACATGCGTGTTGCATGTGTGTATGCATGTGTGATACAGTGGTACATGTACATATTTATGTGTGTGCATGTGTGTGTGTGTGACATAGTGGTACGTATGTATATTTATGTGTGTGTGTGTGTGTGTGTGTGTGTGTGTGTGTGTGTATGTGATACAGTGGTACACATGCATGTTATTTATGCATGTGCATGTGTGCATAGAGAAGCCAAAGGTAAGCATCAGGTGTATTCTTTTATTCCTCCCTTTTATTTTCTGAGTCAGTTTCCCCCACTGAACCCGGAGCTCACTGACATGGTTGAGTTGGCTGGCCAGCAGTTGCCAATGACCTGTCTGTCTCTGTCTCCTCAGCTGCAGCGTCTCCAGGCTCATGCTACAGCACCCAGCTTTTTAGGTAGAGACTGTGGTTCTGAACTCAGGTCCTCGCTTTTGGCATAGCAAGCACTTGTACCACATGACCTATTGCCCAGCCCTTCTGAGTGATAGTTTATTCTGCTTTAAAATACAATTCTACATAAATTCTGTTAGGCTCAACACTTTAAAACAGCAATTTTAGTCCAGCAGGAAGGCATAATATTTATTATAAAATAAACCAAATAGATGGCTAGAAAGTTTTGTTGCTCCCTTTTACAAACAAATTCTTGCACGTGTGGGGCAGTCCATACTTTTCCGAGGGCTTTCCAGAGTCCTATCTCCTTTACTGAGAGCATCAAATCAACACTCTCATTAGCTTCTCTCAACTCAGTAGCTTCACACGATCACTGAGAAAACTTGAAAATAAGGAGTTAACAGTCAGAACTGAGGGGATGAAGGGACTCAAAGATGGAGCAAGAGTGACTGACATCTCCTCCACCCTCCTAAATCAAATTGCAATAACTCTTAGCAAGTGTATGTCTGTGCGTGCGCACACGTGTGTGCATACGTGTGTGTGTGTGTGTGTGTGTGTGTGTGTGTGTGTGTGCTCACACTGCTTCTACCCAACTCTTTTCTACAAACAAAATGCAATCCAATCCCTGCTCAGTCTTTCAGATCTATTGCAGACACCTAGACAGTGCGCTGGGACTTTTGTTCTGCATCCCATGCTAGTGAGATGATTTGTCACTGCTATCTATCATCAGAATGATGGCATCCCTTTGACTTCCTATAGGGGAACCTAATCAAGAGACAGCGGTAGAGACAGCGGTAGGAACCACAGCCTTTAGGAAGTGACTGACAGCAGCCTGGCATAAGGGATTCTGGGTGAGGGGACTTCTCCCTTGATCCTCTGCCTTCCACCATGCAAGGATAGAGCAACAAGCTGTTGTCTTGGAAACAGGAAGCAGCTCTCACTGGACACCAGTGCCAATGCCCTGATGTTTCTCCCAGTCCCCAGAACTATAATTTTCTTTGTAAATTATCTAGTCTCAGATACTACAGATACATAATCAATGAATACAGTCCCCAAACTGAGCTATGTACAACTGAATAAAAAGAAAAAAAAAACCCTAGATAACTTGAACTATGATAAAGAAATAGACCACCTTCATTAATAACAAATCATAGTTTTTCCAAGCCCCTAGAAAATGTTGAGAAATTCATTGGCATTATTTCATTTAACACTGAGCACCACATGACGTTATGGGTCCCCACAATCATGGTTCCCACGTTGTGGAGGATGAAGCTGCCATCACAGTTATCCTAGCTTGCCAATGCTCCGACCATGAACTCTTAGCAGAGCTGACACTTAATACACTCATATCTGTTTGATGTATAAGCCCAGTTTCACACCTACAATGGCCTGGAAGATATCAGAACCTAATATTTTGGCCCTATCCATTTGTGTAAGTCTCCAGCCATTTTATGAATACACTTCTGCTCTGCAGGGCGTGGCACTGTGTCTAGGCCCTCTTTGGTACACACAAACATTGTTTAAAAGACGTGCCATCAGGAAAAGGTTTATAATCTAATTTAGATCCACAGCAAAGAAAAGGAGATTATTACACAGTTAAGAATTTGGCTAAGGCTAAATCTAATCCATTGGATTATCTGAACCCATCAGAGGAAGAGCTACTGCTCTTAATTCTGAGTAAAAAGCACAAGACTACCCCTTTCGAGTCCAAATGTGACACACTCATGCACAGGTTGGTATTGAATGAATTGCTTTGATATCATGATACTTACTACCTCTGGGAAAATATAACAACAAGAAATTATTTAAATTCACCCAAATTTCTGGATGAAGAAAACAACACACCATACAAAAATAAACTAAAACCCAAAGAGTCAAACATACATGAATCCATCCTAATGTGAGGAGACCATGTTGATCCTGAACACTGAATAATTCTTCTACGTTCTCCACATCACAATAGTCTGGACCAGCAGACTGCTTTGGTACAACCACATGGGTAATGGTGAATTCATTGTGTGTCTAGAAAAGAACAAAAATAAAAGTAACAAGCCTCTGACAGAAAAGACATCTGAGCAGGAAGCCATTGGCTAGCAGACCTCACCCCTTGTGCCACCCCCTCACTACACATTCTCGCAATTCAAAACCAAGCAGAAAAACTGACTCTACTAAAAGTTTTGAACACCCATTATTTGGGTCTTGAATCCCATTGCTGCTGTAGAAAGTACAAAAGAATTAGCATCAGAAAGAGCAATGGGTTATGGATACATAGTTAACAAATGATTTCTAGGCATACTCGACCTACAATGGAAAATGTCTTCCCACAGCAAGGCAAGGGCTCTTTAGAGAGACAGACTAATTTCACAAATGGGTGATATTACTAAAAGGTATTCCCTTTTTTTTTTTTTTTAATATAGAATAGAGTTTATTTAGGGCATGGGGAGGGGAGTTAAGAGGGTAGCAGAGGCAGAGAGAGGCAGAGAAAAGGAGAGAGTAGAGAAGTAGGGGCCAGCCACGACCACATGGAGAGAAGGGAGGAGGGAATGGGGAGAGAGGGGGAGCAAAGGGGCAAGAGACAAGGGAGAGAAGCAGGAGTGAGAGCCTGAAAGGTATCCCTATGAGTTGTAGGGACTGAAGTCTTGTTTTTATTAGTTGTATGTAATTATGAAAGAATTAGGACTTTCCTCTAAGAGTCTCCAGTGTCTTCCAAAATTAAAATAATACAGCTTTTAGAATTTAGTAAGAAGAAACATATTGCTCTCCTTGGGGAAAAAGTAAGTGTGGGAAAGAAACGGTCCTGAAGTAAATAGAGTTTTAGGTCACTGGGCTGTGAGATGCTGTCCTCTTCCAGGTCTGGGGACTTCCCACCCTTCTAAAGCGCCATCCTCTCTCCAGCCTCAAGGCTTTCCAATGTGTGGAGTACTATTTCTTGCATCTTGCCTTCTATTCCACTATTTTCTAAATAGTTTGTTTATAGAGTTTTATGATGTTTCTGAAATTTTAGACCCCCCCTTTTTTTAGAATGCTGAATCCATGAATAATGTCAGTAGTTTAAGGATGTTAATAGTAACTTCATAATATTTAATGCCCCCCAATCTACCCTGCTCTTCCTATCACAGGGAAGCCAGTGCTACTCAAAGCATCCTGTTGAGAGATGAAATAAGATCATACCAGTTTTCCACAGAGGATCCCACAGGTTTCTATTCCTCTCACTGTGTTCGAGTCAGCCAGCAGCAGAAATTTATGGCAAAGATCTCTTGATAAGACCACACACCTCAGTCCTTCAACCACTAAGTCTAAGACAGAAAGGAGAGACGCGCTCAACACAGGCCTCGGATCTTGTCCTTTGGAATTTCACTGAGCAACTAAAGTACAGATTTCAACACTGAAACTACCGGGCGTTTCACTTTCCATAGTTTAAAAAAACAAAACAAAACAAAAAAACACACAAACTTCTTGAAAGTAAACACTGATGGGGAGGAGGTTAAGCTGACATGTACATTTCACATACAAATTACATGTACATTTCACATACAAATTACATGTACATTTCACATACAAATTACATGTACATTTCACATACAAATTATTTTATAAGAAAGTTTATAGAGTCAGCACTATTACACAATTGGCCTCTGGAACAACTCTTACCTAGCAAATATGCCAAAGAACCCACAGTTGACACATCGTCATAAGACACAGGATGAAAACTATCATGTTTGCTACCTGTTACCTCCGATCATTCTGCGATCGATCAGTAGAAAAAAAGCACTTTTTTTAAAAAAATAATTGCTAGTAAAGTAGCATGTGCAATGGTTGCCTACTAAATTTCTCCAATAGGTGCCTCTGTGAAAAACAATTGCCTGTTTGATTGGGAAACTTCATAGAGCCGATATGGCATTGCCTGACACCCCTAAGTGGTGGTGGAAAGCCGCACTGTTCACGCTCCGGCTCCGCTGTCCATGGGACTGAGATCCTGCACTCTCAGGCTGATGTTGAACACCGAAGTATCTCAGCACACAATTTTTCAGTGTTTTCTTTTTTCCCCGTGTTTCCCTTTAAGGTGTATGCATGTCTTGAGTAAAACACAATGAAGGAAAACAAACGCTTGGACTCCTCACTCAAAATCTCTACTCAGTATCAAAATATAATTGCTCTACGATCAGGCAAGTTACGTGGGTTGGATTTTAGAGGCAGATATAGTGAAGGGCAGATTCATCTGCATCCTACATTACTTACTTTGAACAGCACTCAGGGTGGCCGCTGGCTTTAGGGCCCTGTTCACCGGAGGAGAGTAGTTAGAGAAATCGCTTCCTTCACTTTTATGAGGATGATCTGCAAACACATTCCTCAGAGAGTTGTTCTGTTGGATTGAAAAGCAGGACAGCCCACTTCCGTCAGTCTGCTCAGACAGCACTGGGGAGTCTTGACCTCGAGTCTGGCCCCGAGCCAACTCCTGCTTCTTGAGTTGATCTTCAAAAAACAGAAACTGTTCAGACTCCAGTTGCTGCTGGCGCATCTGAGCTATCCGCTGGCGCTCGGCCTCTATCAGTCTCTGATGTTCCAACTTTTTGAGAATTTCAGCTTTATATTTGTTCTAAGATGGTTGACAGGGAAAAAAAACCACGTTAGTTTTCTGAGACAAAAACACCAAACTGAATTTCAGTCCTCTGGTAGAGAGAGAGAGACAGACAGACAGACAGACAGACAGAGGCACAGAAAGAGGCACAGAAAGATACAGAGAGACAGTCAGAGGCATAGAGACAGAGACAGTGAGACAGAGACAGAGATATTCTTAATAAAACAGAAAAATAAACATTACAGCAAAAATGTTTAATTTGATGACGAGGACGGCTTCTCTGGTCATCTCACCAGGGACAGCACAGCAGCTCTGCTGTCTACACTCCCCAGTATACCAGTGTCCTGCCTTCCTGACCCCTCAGACCACTTGGAGCAAAGTATCTCATCTCGTAAATGGCACTGCCCAATCAGGTAGCTGCTTGCCAGATACTGCTTTTTAAACTCAAACTAGCTGAGCTTAAATGAAGTTAGCAATGTGGTTCTCAGGCACACCAGTCACATTCTGAGTACCCAGCAGTCTCCCAGGCTGGGCTGCTGTACAGGAAATGCCAAATGGAGCATGTCCATTCTACTAAGATATTCTTTTGCCTGGGGCTTCCTCGAACCTTTCTGCATTTGTCTACAGCATGCCTCTTCTGGGGGGGTACATCACGGTGGAAGGGAGCCATAGACAAGTGTTTCCCAAAAGGGTTTCACATTTCTTCTATCAGAACTAAGCAAAAGTTGGGTTAAAAATTAAGAATCACAACGCAGAGTGCTAAACAAATACCTGGGCATTATTAGAGTGGAGGGATATCAAAGGTAGGAAGTTCCCTAAAGGTCACTGAAAGAAACTTAGTGGCAAGGTACTGTAAGGTGGGGAGAGTTCAGGGGACTCAGTTTCCAGCAAAGCTTTACACGCACGAATCACCCTGATCCTTGTTAGTATTAAGAATTCTGATTTGATAAGTATTCTACATTTCTACCTAGCATCATGGGATGTTGGTGCATTTGTTACTCTCCCCTTGGACTGGGTGCCGCTAGTCTTCCAGAAATTTCCACACGGGATACATGAGGCCACTGGTGTTACCCCAAGTAGAACACAGCACAGCTGTCTGATCTGCGCCTCCAGAGAGACCCTGCAAAGGAGGACCACCTATATTCCTTCTACAGATTAGTTAGAACATCTCACGCTAGCAAGTCTTCCCGCTCTGGGGCTCTTTGCGGAGGTAGGGAGATTGAAGTGAAGTAAGACATGGTGGAGCTGACAACCTGCAAAGTGAAGGAATCTGTTGGGACTTGGTTTGGTGCTACTGTGTATTCAAATGTTAAATTCTGTAGCCCAAGACCTGGTTATCTCTAGAAGAGAGAATTCTCCTGTACACCAGCCTTTGTTGT
>JADRCD010219528.1:0-12662 GCA_019843815.1 Montemys delectorum
GTCGGATTTTTTTTTTAATTATTTTATTTGCTCCATAGAGTAAAGGAGAGAAGAGAAGGACATAGCAGGGGCCCGAGCTATGACACCATGATTCATCACAATTACCAACTGACTAGATGCACTGCAGTGTCCTGGGCATCTGATTTCTAAGGATGTTTATAACCTCTCTGTTTCCACGCAGAAGACTAGCTATGCAATGATCGAGGCTCCTCAGGTCGCAGGGAGCCTACTCCAGTTGCTTTAGGAAATGAGTTCAATGCAGTGGCCATAGGTGTGGGCTACATAGGTGCAGTGACTGCAGGCGCAGGCTGTGAGGATGCAGTGATCATCGTACATCTAGACCACATGGGCTTCAGGGATCCAGTTACAGACATAAATGTCTTCCATTATACACAAAACCTTCTCTTCGTTTCTTCTCTTACCTTCACTGGAATTAGAAGAGGTTTCTGTGATAGACCCAGTAACTGCCCTAAGACTTTAAAAATTAATTTTTAAATGACTTCGAGCTTAAATGAGGCATGGAAAATTTCAACCTAAAAAAAAAAAAATTAAATTTGGAGAAAGTTACTAGCAGATGAGGAATATACTGATAATAGAAACCACATTGCAGACACTATTATATATGAGTCATTACTAAACACGCTGCTTTATATATGTGTATGGGGTGAACTTTATAGGGTGTTCCACAAATGTATTGAGATGAGATATAAGGACCATCTTGAAAAATGTGTACTCGTGTTCCCAAAGCATTTTAATCTTCATAAACAAAAGATCCTACCCTTCCTCATCAAAGACATTCACTACGAATTTGTCGTATTAAACTGAGTTTGGATTTTATCACTTTAGATTTGGGCATAGTGTTACCAGTACTCTGACTGGGGTTGTCTGTTCCAACTACAAAGAAAATTCCTGACTTCTTCAAATAGCACCAGCAAGATGTTAGATAGGAAAGTCAGCCCACTTAAGTTGAGACGAATTCTTTTAATTTTATGCCATTTGGATATATAAAGGCATGCTGCTCATAGCAAATAACAATGCTGCCAAAACAGAGAATTCACCTACAGAGAACTCATTCCTGTGATTTGTATGTTTTGACGTTTAAACACCCCTCGCTCATCCTCAGTAAGGAAAGATACCAAGCAGAAGCGTGAAGAGGTGATAAGGAGAGATTATCCGTTGTTTCTTGTCATCTGGCTGGACATCACCCATGCCCAATGAGAACTGTTTGCACTTAATATGGAGACCCTGTTCGCCTTAATCACAAGCAGCAAGAACCCGTAAAGCTTCCCAGCGTGTGGACAGAGAGAATGTTAGGAGTCTTCTCCTCTATTGACTGTTATCCCTCAGCCAGCATGACAGTGGGATCTTTAGGGTATTGATCGAATTTTCTCATGAACTATTAGACAACACCAACATAGTCATATCGTAAGGGTAGGGCTAAAATGGGTGCTTTAGAAGTAGTACTGTGCTCACAGCTGTGCAGTCTGGGGATACTGAATGATGGTGACTTTGAGGTCTGTGAGATATGTCTTGATCCTTAAGCCATTTGTGAGAAAACTTAACATCAAAATCTGCACCCAGGAAGGACCCAGTCATGGATATTAATGATTCATCCAACGATGCCAGAAACACACATTATTGTGCTCATCACGAAGACGTCCGTTCAGCAGGGAGTGGAAGGGTCAGGGTTGTAGCTCAGTGATAAGAGTACCTGCTTCTCATGGAGGGATCCTGGGTTCTGCATGGGGTGGGGGATCAAGGAAGACTAGGGGAAGGAGGAGGACGCAGAGGATCAAACGCTGGGAGGGGCTCCAGGATTTAGGCTAAAGTAGGTTAAATGGCTTATTGCTTTTAATAACAAACAAGAAAATATCAATTATTCAATTTACAAAGACTCAGGAGCTAGATGCTGGGGTGAAAGCCTGCTCGCTCACAGAGGCAGAGAAAGCACCCAGCTGACCTTTCCTCCTCAGCTGACGTCCCAAAAGGAAGTTCTGCTTCTCCATGCCATCTCAAAAACCCTTCAAACTCAATGTCTGGGCCCACACTGGGCTGGGCCCTCCACCATCAATTAATTAAGAAAATGTGTTGTGGTTATTATTGTTATAGGGTTTGCTAGATCCCCTTGTTGTCTTTGTCTATTAGGAACTTCTACCCCACTTAGACCATATTGTTCCCAAAGAGGCAAAATCCTTCAGATTTATAATAAGCTTAAAAGAACTAGAGCTGAGCAGCTATCAGACCTCTACGCCATTTTGTCTGCTTCCCTGTGGTGAACTCTGAGATATCACTTGCTGTGACAGGCTGTTCCTACTCCATCAGGCCATGTACTCACGATCCATACTACCCCATGGCAATGGCCTTCCTTTTCCTCCTCTTCTCCTGGTGGTCCCTACCTGAGACCTCAAGCCTGGAAATCTTCACTCTACCCTCCTTTCTTCGGTCCAGTCAAGGCTGTAGACATCTTAATTAACCAATCAAGGATAACTTAGAGGGCAAGGTTTACATAGCATCATTTGGTATACATGAGGATCTCCTCCTCTGGGGCAACCAGATCTTGAGGGCTAGTATTTAGCATTTAAATACACAGCAGCACCAGACCAGCCCCTACATTTTCCTTTGTGGAATGGTCAGAGGCCAGAGAAGCTCCAGCCCAGCCAAGCATGGCCGGACACATGGGCTTGAGTTGTCAGTAGACACGGAAACCCCCAAACAGCAGTCTGAGACTGTTCAGAGGAGCTAGGACAGCAGAATGGCCTAGAGGCTCCCACAAAACAAGGAATTCAAGGGAAGACTCTGGCTGATAGATACAGCATTTTGCAAAGGACAATCTAAAATACCAATCAGTAGGAAATTATATATATATATATATATATATATATATATATATATATATCTTAAATTTATATAAAGAGAAAAAGGAATCTTTATCCACATAAGTTATATTTATAATTTCAATTTGAAAGATAATGGTTTCTCTGTTGCTAGAAGCAATTTACCCTAGGAAAGATATATTCAACTTGAGCACAGGTTATCAGCCATGTGGCAGAATGTAGATTAGAATAAATGGGATATTTTAAGTTATGAGCTACTCAGAGAAGAGTCTAGCTATATGGCCAAGGCATTTGTAAGTCTGTCTTGACTCTGGGTCTTATTTCTGGGAACCATGAGGCTGGGAGAATGAACCAGACTTAACTTCTACAAAAATGCCTTACAGGCTTGCCCACAGCCTAATCTTCTAAGGGCATTTTCTTAACTGAGTTTCTTTCTCTCACATGGTTAATCTTATGTCAAGTTGACATAAAATTATCCAGCACAAAGAAGATAAGTCTCTTCATCATCAGATCTGGAAAAGGTCCTTATGCTCAGAGCATGACTCCAGCAAGTTTCTGTCTTGCTGCTCACAGGTACAGAGCAGACTTAGCCTAGGGATGCTCTGTGAGGTCTCCTGTGGTCCCTGGATCCCACTAAGGCAGTGGCTGGGCACTTGGAGGCCAAGCGGAGAAAGGGTCAGCTCCCACTAAAGGACAAACACTTCCATAGCAAGGACACTGGGGAGACTAAGAAAGCTATGGTCTTTATCACACCCAAAAGCTGGAGAGATAGTTTAAAGGCCTGGGTCGAATTAATATTCCTCATGTCTGAATATTCTATTCATAGATCAGTGAAATTTGTCTAATCACTGTGCTGCTAGACTAAAGATCTTTTATGAACGTTGATATCTACTGACAATCATGATCTGATAACTAAACATTCAAATGTAGCCTAGTGGTGGTAGGAGAGGCAGGTAGATCTCTGTGAGCTTGAGTCCAGCCTGGTCTACAGAGTACAGAGGCCAAGACAACCAAGGCTATACAGAGAAACCCTGTCTTAAAAAGCCAAATAAATAAATAAGTAGATAAATAAATAAATAAAATGTAATTATTTTCTTGGGATATAAAGTTGAAAATTTTAGTTAAAGTTCTATGTATTTTTGTTTTTTCTAATGCCAAAATTATATGGAAAACAAAAGGCAAAATAAACATATTATTTAATATCAGGAAAATAAATTAAAAATTATCAAACAAAAATCACATAAGTAAAAAAATCTAGTTGAATATTTTTTTTAAAATATGACTGGAACTGGGCACAATGAATAGCATGTACCAACAGTCCAAAGCTACTGAAGAGTCTGAAGAAGGAAAATGAGCAGCTTAGACAACATTGTAGGACACCATCTAAAAACAAATGAATAAAAATTAAGTAAGCACAAGCACATCTTATACAATATATTTATAGAAATCCAACTATTTACAACTCTAATGTACAAGGTCCCTATAGTTGCCAATATCAAAGGACTGCTGTCACTCTTCAGCAACACTCCATCTAGCCCTGTGTGCAGAAAGTGTGATAGGAACCATAATTGAAGTGCGGAGAATGGGACGCTCCCCTCAGCGGTCACGCACAGACTGTTGGAGATGCTCTGCTGCGTTCACAAGTAGCACATGAGAAAATGGGTTCTCAGAACTAACAGGAAATGACTCCTGACTCAGGAGACTGTTACATCCTTCCATCCACCCAGAAGAAGGGGTTTGATGACTTGATCAATTTGTCTCATCTTACTTCAGTTCTCTGACCATTTGAATTCTTCTGGCATACTGACCTAGTTTTCACCTCTGCTATTGGCAGCAGGACAGCCACATGGGCTGCAGACAGAGGTACTTTTGTTAGAGGACAGAGGAGAAGCCATGCGGGAAGCACTTCACTGCGGCGTGAACTGTGCTAGTCATGAAAGCAGATGTCTGTAGCCATGGGTCACACTACAACCTCCAGAGCAGGGGTGGGGGTGGAGGGACATGAAGGTGCTGTGTGCCCTGTAAGATGCTGACTTTGTATGTCTGGGATAAACCAGGTCTCCACAACATGGGTCTTCCTGTTGTGAAGCCCTTCGGGACGGATCTTCCTCTTCTCTTTCAAAATCACCAGGTTTAAATGGAGAAAAGTACCCATGGGTACCCAGCCAAAGAATCTTTGCAAAACACAGCATGAATAAAAGAAGTTTCCCCGAGGGAAAGGAACCAAAGGATTTAAGAACCAGAAATTGAAGGCCAATTGGGCCAAGGGGTGGGGGGAACCACAAGAATCATGGACCGAGTATGGCTGTGTAGCACTGGGCAGACACAGGAGCATCTTCACTGAATTACTGCTTTGGGGAGATAGCTGATCCTTGAGTAAAGCGACTATCTACATTCACCTTATAGACTACCTTGAGTGTCTGGTATGGAGAATTCCAAAGATATTTAGAGAAAGGAAAATCGCACCTCCACTCAGTATCAGAAGCAGGTTATTAGCCCATCCTATAGATGACCAGGCAGGCATTCCACTGTTTAACCAACCAGCAATGAGTAATGGACAAACTAAACCCAGCTTGTGCCTTAACCTATCCTCCATAACTATTTGTGCATGAGACAGAAGCAGAGCACAGGACCCAGAACACTCATGGGGAAAAAGTGTAGTTCTACAATGTCAATCAACTTCCTCAACTCCACCCTAGCCATTCATTCTTCCCCAGTACAGACCATCTTACATTCTTAAAGATATGGACATTCTGAAGAGGCACACGTGGGCTGGGAAGTAGCCCAGTTTATGATAAATAAATGAATGGAGGGTTCCCCACCCCCAATAGCATTTCCTGGTAACTTCCTCTCCCCCTAAAGGTCCACAATCACCTTTAACTAAATTTCAAAATTTGTAGGACATAGAATCCGATGCTGAAGTTGCAAAGGTGATTTCACTGTCTTCTTAAGAGTTCACCAGAAGCTATCTTGAAATGCCTTTCTCTAAATATTAAAATGTTCCTTTCTTAAATGCCAGAGGCTAGGACAGATACAGTTAGATCACCTAGTAACATCGTAGCCTTCTCAGTTTCTGTGA
This sequence comes from Montemys delectorum, assembly GCA_019843815.1. NCBI lineage: Eukaryota > Metazoa > Chordata > Mammalia > Rodentia > Muridae > Montemys > Montemys delectorum. The sequence goes on from JADRCD010219528.1 coordinate 5,914, forward strand.
GTTCACTCTATGGTGTTTATATAAGGTTAAAATCCCCTAATACAGTTCTATAGAACTCGTCTCCATCGTGAAATGATGTATTCTGTGCTTTCTGATGAAGGGTGTGGAGAATTATCACCCAGTTGCACTCACTGCACAGAATCATAAATTTCAGAAATGAATGATGGAAATTAAGATTCTGTGAATTTTATTTTAAGAATTTCAAGGATCTACTGGAAATTGCCTAGTCTAAGAGGAAAAAAAAAAACAAGTTTCTAGAGATTAGCATGTTTTAATGTTTTATTCTTAAATCCTGGTACTTAGCTTCATGGAAGCTTTTTACTTATCTATGCATGCATATTCTAACGAATTGAGCAAGAACCATATCTTTCATTGCAGCAAGGAAGCAGAATGACTACACGGGCTCATAATCACAGCCAAGTCAGATCCTCCATGACCTTTAACCTCATCCACGTACCTAAGTGTACCAGCGTGAGTCGCATTAGGGTGAGTTAGAGGCAATCTACTCTGAGAAACATTTCTTCCGTTTTCTTTCCATAAGGAAAAAGCTTTCGTAGATATGTAAGCAAACAGACAAACACACATACACACATACACACACACACACACACACACACACACACACACACATATGACCTTTGGTCTTCAAAATAAAGAACATTTAAACCAGGTGTAGTGGCACTTGCCTTTAATCCCAGCATTTGGAAAGCAGAGGCAGGCAGATTTCTGTAAGTTTGAGGCCAGCCTGGTCTACATAGTAAGTACCAGGACAGCCCTGTCTCAAACAATAAAAGAAAATAATAAAAGTAACAGTATCTATAGCACAGATTATCTTCCATATGTTGTACGTTAGTTACTTTCCCTATCGCACACCACACACATAAAAACTGAAGCCCATATACAAAACATACTTGTTTTTCCCTTACGCATTCAGATTAATGATGTCCGAATGAAAGCTGTGCTTTTTTTATGAGCTCCTAAATATAACAACCCCTTTAGGCATAACAGTAAGATGAGAGTGGACCCAGGGTGTAATGTCACCCACATTTGGAGTCACCAAAAGCTTGCCAGCTACATCAAACATCAATGAATCTCACAGACATAAAACCAAACATTAAAAGTTAGACCAAAGTACACATGCCATGCAACTGCACTTATATAAAGTTTTACAAGGAAAATAAACTGAGCTAGTATTTGGGGGGTGTATACTTCAATGATAAAACTATAAATAAAGCGACACTGTGGCTTCCTCAGCAAGGAACGGGATGGCGACAGGGGACGACTGACCAGCGGGGGTGTGAGGGCACAGCTCCAGCAAAAGCAATAGAAGTAAGCTGGGCTTTACTTTGTTATTTAAAAAATAAAATAAATGAAAAGGAAACAAGCTATACTTGTGGCTATGTGTAATTTTCTACTTGTAGAGAAATCTGACTGCATGATGTGAAAGCTAGAAAAAATAATTTGCAAAACTAAATTTATATGTTTTTTTTTAAAGATGGGCTAATGCTCTAAGTCATACTAATTGTACTTTTAAGAATCTACCTTACAGGCAATGTATACTCTTTAAAAAGATTTATCCTCAGCTACCCATCATGCCTTATGCTTGTAATTCTGACACTTGGGATGCTGAAGCAAGAGGATTGTCATGAGTTCAATGACAGGCTACAGCAAAAGGTGCTATCTCAGAAACAATAGACTTATCTCTGATGGTCAATGACAAATCACTAGTATTTTTAAAATGCATATAACCTAAAACCCAACAATAAGGAAATAGTTAAAATAAAGTATGTTCACATACTGTCAAAACTAAAGAAACATAGAATATAATCATGACTACATATTTTTAAAACCTATTCATGAAACCAAGACTTGGAGGTGTGCATCAGATATTAAAAGAGCATTTGTAGTGAGATTGTAACTGAGTTCTTCTTGTCTTAACTGACCTCTCTACTTTTCCAAACTTAGCAGTTTCTAACTGAAAATTTACAATGCACAGCTGTGTGGTTTTAACAGAATTTTTACATAAAACTGTGACTTACAGACATCTGCTTATAGTTCAATGTAGAGTTTGTTACCCTATATGCTAATCAAGAAACTAAGATATTGAAGGATTCATTGACATAGGAAATAAAGGCTGGATGGTTACTTCTTTCAAGCTTCCTGTGAACCACAGAAGGAAGAACTCCTAGAGGAGCTGAAGAAATGGAGATGCAGTGCTTAAGTAATTTGGCCCAAGTCACATGATTACAAAGATGAAGGATCAGTATCTCAAGCCTTGTTGCCAATTCTGAATTCCAAAACTCATTGAATCATACCATTCACACCTGTGCAGAGTTATGTAAACAAGACCAGTTCCAAATAATAGTGGTTACCCTCTTCTATATAATACAGTATGGATACCCAATGGAGTGATCCAATACAGTCAGGATGACCCATGCTATCCAGTGATTTCCAGCATGTCAAGAGTGGGGGCCGGGGCAATACAGACACATGTGAGAATCTATTAAAATTCATAGGAGAATGCACACATAAATATGCATACAAATATATGAATGGGTTGGGGGTTTTATCATTTGAGGGGGGCATAAAATGTATGCGGCTCAGGTTTAAAATTCTGGCAGAAAACTAGTGTTTTCTAGAAGACTAGTGTTGAGTATGAGAGGCTAGAAAATCACTGCTTCGGAATCCAGGCAGTAGCAAAAGCAAATGCTTCCCCTCCTCAAACTTCCCTACACCCCCTCCCACGAAAAGAGTAGAAAAGGCCATATTGGCTGACCTCCATGAACTTTTCCAAGATGGGAGACCTTATTCTTTCCTTCTACTTCCTGCGAGAGTAGATTTCTTACCAAGAGCTCCTCAAGATCACTAGGTAAATGTTGGTGGCCATCCTCGCTGACTAAAGAGGAGGCTGACGGCTCTCTTTGGTACTACTTCTTCCTCATGCATAGTCTGGATCCAGATGGATGAAAATAGAAATACAGGGTAAGAAGCTGATGAGACAGCTCCAGGCACAAGACCAACCTTTTTTGCTCAGATCTTCCTTGGCTAGTGGATCTGAGAGAACAAAGAGCCCCAAAGCCCTGACGTGCTCATTGCCAAGGAGCTTCTAGTACCACTCAGGGCCAGAAGATCATCCATCATGCTTTAGATTAATCTTTCCCTTCCAACCCCTCATCCCAAAATAGACTCCATGGATTATGGCAATAAGCCTCCCACCCACAATCTTTATCTCTGTAAGACTCAAAAGCTGGCTTCAAGTTGGTGTGATTTAGTGTTATAAGTAGACCTAGAATTCCACATGCTCAGATGACTACACGGTGTCAGAGAACAGAGACGAGAGTCCAGGCTGCTGTCCTTCAAGTGATGCTTCTTATGTATCCATAACCCATATCACCTTTCCCCACCACTGAGAGGGGGCCACAGACTCCCAATAGGACATTAGGATAACTACCAGAGAATTCAGTGAAGATTTGTGAATCACGTCTGATGTACCAGAAATCCCATCTGATAAGTGAGCTGCTTCCAGATATTTTACCTCACCAAACCCTGAATCTCTCATTAAATGGGCAAGACAATCGAGAAATGAAGAGACTTTCTTAAGACACTTTTGGTATTGCCTCTTCTTGAGGAACCAGGGCATCTAGGTCAGGGTCTTGCAGATGTGAGCTTCCTACTCCATCCCACTCCATCTTAGCAGTCAAGGACACTGTCAGTGTATGAGCTACAAAGCAAAGTCCCCTGGCAATGCTTCAGTGGGAGATCCCTTTCAGATTGCTCTCTGTGTGTCTTGAGGACCCAAGTCCTGTGACAATGGCTGGCATGACAGTCATAGTTGGGGTTGCTGTGCTTGGGAGAGCCACTATAAGAGTGACAAAGGTAAATGACATGGATGAGACTGGACAGGAATTTCAGTTTCAATGCCTGGTTTGGCTCAAGTACAGAAAAATTGATTTGTGTCATGAATTCTGAGCTGTCAGAATAAGAAACAGTCTTCAGTTGGATGGTACTAAAGATAACTTTAAGTTCACAGGCTAAAACAGAAGATGTCTCTGACCGCCATCTTCATGTTGTCTCGATTTCTATATTTACATAGTTTATCATTTCTTCTATGAACCCTTACGTCTTCAATACTTTTTTAAAAAAGAATCAGGAAACTGTTTAAATGTTGTGATAAAGAGTGACTTTACACTCCTTGATCCCTGTAACTCTTCTTGAGAACTGAGGAAAATAGCCTTCCCTGGAGTTAGGTGGGAGTCATGTGTCTGACGATGGCTGAGGGAACATGTGGGAAGTGACATCAGCTGCTCTCCAATCTTGTCATAACGTCCCCAATGAACATTGCCTTCGCCTCACGTCCTCTACAGCCAGTGAGAGAGCTAAGACCTAGGATGATTTCCTTGTTTCTGTTTGTTTGTTGTTCTCAGGAAGTCTTGGACCCAGGACCTTGCATTCTACCCCAGAACAAATCCCCAGGAAGACCCATGTAGTAAAAAGCAGCAGAGCAGAAAGATGGGCTGATCTAAAGTGAGGAAATAAGTAGTTTCTCTGTCAAGCCACTAGGGCAGAGATGGGTACATTAGCTGATATCTATCCTGATTATAGAGGAAGAATATTCATTTTGTTGCGCTGTTCAAGAACTGCAAGCAAGACAGGAAGGTAAACCATTTTTAAATCCTAGGAAAAAACAATCCACAACCTTTGTACTATTGAGCCTCAAGGCATTTAAAGGCTCGGGCGGAATTCCCAACGTGACCCATTGTTAACTGTTTCGGGAAATATTATAAAAGATGAACCAGCACATCCCAAGCTTGTGCCTCTGCCCCAGCACCCTGACCAGCCATGCACTGGTGGGCAATAGCCTATCTGTTACCTCCTGGAGATTCTGACTCTGAACTATACAATCTCTCTCCCAGCTGTACTGGCTAGTTTTGTGTGTCAACTTGACACAGGCTGCATTTATCACAGAGAAGGGAGTTTCAGTTGGGGAAGTGCCTCCATGAGATCCAGCCGTGGGGCATTTTCTCAATTAGTGACCAAGGGGGTAGGGCCCCTTGTGGGTGGTGCCATCCCTGGGCTGGAAGTCTTGAGTTCTATAAGAGAGCAGGCTGAGCAAGCCAGGGAAAGCAAGCCAGTAAGGAACATCCCTCCATAGCCTCTGCATCAGCTCCTGCTTCCTAACCTGCTTGAGTTCCAGTCTTGACTTTCTCTGGTGATCAACAACAATGTAAAAATAAGCTAAATAAACCCTTTCTTCCCCTACTTGCTTCTTAGTCATGATGTTTGTGCGAAAATAAAAACCCTGACTAAGACACCAGCTCACTAGTTTCCCACTGGCAAGTTGCTACCATGCCAACCCTGTGCTTCAAATCTCCCAGAGCCTTTGTGGAGCAACTCAGGCAAACCCACACTTGGCCACCATACCTTTCTCTCTTGAACCCAGACAAGCTGTCACATGAAATAAAACACAAACACAAACTTAGTTCAGAAACAAAGGTAACTCAATCTCTGGGCACAACTAAAATCTAATCTTGTAAGCCTTATTAAAATCTGATTCCTCCTCTACAACTCCTTCCATGGGTATTTTGTTCTGGAGCAGAGTCTAAAGGAAGGACAATTCAGAGACTGCTCCACCTGGGAATCTTCCCATATTTAGTCATCAAATCTAGACACTATTGTGGATGCCAACAAATGCTGGATGACAGGAGCCTGAGATAACTGTCTCCTGAGAGGCTCTTACAGTACCTGACTAATACAGAAGCAGAGGCTCATAGCCATCCATTGGACTGAGCACAGGGTCCCCAATGAAGGAGCTAGAGAAAGGATCCAAGGAGCTGAAGGGTTTGCAGCCCCTTAGGAGGAACAACAATATGAACTAACTAGTACCCTCAGAGCTGCCAGGGACTAAAACTCCAATCAAAGAGTACACATGGTGGGACTCATGGCTCCAGCAGCATACGTATAGCAGAGGATAGCCAAGCCAGTCATCAATGGGAGGAGAGAAACTTGGCCCTGTGAAGGTTCTATGCCCCAGTGTAGGGGAATGCCAGGGCCAGTAAGCAGGATGGGGTGGGATGGTGAGCAGAGGAAGGGGGAAGGGAACAGGGGATTGTTTTAGTTTTTGGGTTTTTTTTGTTTTGTTTTTTTGTTTGTTTGTTTTTGTTTTTTTTTTTTAGAGGGGAACCTGGGAAAGGAGATATTGTAAATAAGAAAACATCTAATAAAAAAAAAAAAATCTGACTCCTCTGGTAGCAAATCCTTGCGGATCCGCCATGATACCAAAAAACTCTAGCAGCTACATCTTACCCCTCTGCAGTCCCCATTCCAAAAAAAAAAAAAAAAAAAACAAAAACAAAAACAAAAACAAAAACAAAAAAAAAACGACCCAACTCTCTTCCTCCATCGAACCCAGAAGTCCCGCCCTACTCTCTCAGTGATTGGCTCCTTTATTCATTAGGTGATTGGTTGACAAGAACAGAATCAGGGCCATCCACAACAGTTGACCACTTGTGACTCTACACATTTAAGTTTTTCTATAAAAAGTTCCTCTTCCTTTTAATATCCTGGAGTTCACTGACTGGAATCTCTTCCTCAGAACCTAAGAATGTGACCTCTTTGGGCAGAAAAAAAAAAGTTTCTATAGATGTAATTATAGTCAATATCTTACAATAAGATCATCTTATATAACCAATGAGTCTTTAAATCCAACAGAAGGTGTCCTTAGGAGAGGTAGTTAAAAAAAAAAAAAAAAA